>VYZW01020407.1:6181-49865 GCA_013401315.1 Balaeniceps rex
TCACTAAAGTCACTGTTATTAGCAGCTATTTTCCTAAGTGTGTGTTACATCTCATGCTGGTCAGTCAGAATATAAGGATGTCCCAAGATAGCAGGTAATGGATAAATCTAATGGATTAAATTAATGCCTGTTGTAGTCTGAACAGCTTCAGCTAGAAGTATCTCAGAAATTAACTTGACCCAGTATGTGAACAGAACTGTTATTATCAAGAGTACTAGTGATCTCTTTTACTTCTGAGAACTGTAATACAAGCTTTAGTCCTTCTGAGAGTGATCAAGGAGAGATCTGCCCTCACTGAGGTCAGTCGGATGTATTCTTCATACATACAACCAGATCCTTGGCTAATGTTATCAGCCCAGCTGATTTCAATGCATCTGCAGAATCAAACACCATTCTCTAACGTCCTCCAAGAAACCAATATTACAGTAGGTTTGCACAATGCTCTTGGCACATAATTACACAATTTAATGTGTAATCTGTTGTTTTATTCTGTACAGGCCAGAATGGAAGCTAAGTGTCCAGGCTGCCTTGCAGATGGTATGAGGCCGAGACTAGTCATGATAATATGCCTCTGAAATCAGTAACAGTAGCAAAATTGCTTGACAACTGGTTAATAGTTAGATGCATGTCACTCTGCCCAACAGATCAAATGCCTGCCTTTTTTTCCCCCCCCTCTTTCTTTCTTTTTTTTCTTTCCAATGATTTTAATGGGTTTGGGGCAAATTCATTTTAGTAATAAAGAACTTACTATCACAACATGAGAGCTTTGTCTCTTACAAATCAAATATATCAGGTGGTCTACTGCCACCAGGTGCTTAAAAAAAACCCAAAAAACCCCCCAAAAACCCCAAAGACTTTCTGGTGGTCTGAAGCAAATGGACTTATCTTTCTGATTTTTCCTGAGCTGTGAGTTGCTATCTTGCAACTTTTACTGTTGTATTTCATTTTGTTGATAAACTCTGCCACAGTATGAAGTTTGAGGACGTGCTTTTCTGGCTTACATTTTTTTCAGGGTACAGAAATGGAATATTTGGATTTCTTCTTTTCCAACTAGTGCAATGTAGCTTGTTTGCTTGCTGTCTGAAGAAAAAGCTAGAGAAGAAAAATGTTGATATTGTGGGAGAAAATTTTCATTTCTACAGGAAATCTACTGTATTCTAAAGATCTTAGCTTTGTACTAATATTTTAATGTTTTTCAAAGACTAATAGAATGACCACTAATGCAATCTCAAAGAGAGTGGAAACAGTCTAAGAAGATGTTCTTGCAAATTTTTCCTGCTTAGCAAAATAGGTCTTTCACTTTCATGGCCAGTGTACCGTGTCCTTAACCATCTTTATGATTTGGCAATAATGTGGGTGTCAAAACCGGTTCAATGTCTCAGTGACAAGTCATCCCTAAAAGGGAAAACCATCAAATGAAAAACAATAGACAAAAAACAATGATGACATTAACTGACTCATAACAAGAGAAGTCCTAGCTTTTGAGCCCTATGAATCTTATTCTCCTTAATCTCATTCCACGTAAAAATTGGCATGGGACCTGGCTTTCAAAACTGGGGTGTTAAAAATATTCTACATTAGGACAGCATTTATCTTGCTGTTCAGTGGAAAAAAAGGCTAATGAAGTACATGCTGTATCATTTTCCTGGACTGGGTCATTCTACAGTTTACCGTGTTGTATATTGAGTGTTTTAATAAGCTCCTTTCTAATTGCATTTCTACTTTCAGTTAGTGCTGTCTATTCCAAGGGAGGCCCTGCAATGTGTTTCCTTAAGGCTCTGAAGTATTTGAGTGTTTTCCCCCAAAAGGGGTCTTCGTTTTAAGATAACCTTCAAAAACCAACAGCAGTCTAAGGTATCTAAGAGGAACACGGATACTGAAAAATAATAGATTCTGGCGGCTGTCCCTGAGCCTCTTTTGTGCCCTTTGAAAATTAAGACTACCAGAGAGGGAGCTTTTTTCCCGAGGCATTTCCCTAATGTTTTCCAAATGTTGCTTCATCAGAGCCAAATGGTCAGAGCTGCCTAAGAATCCTATTACAGATGCACAGATTTTTTTTTTCTTCATTTCTAAAATATATAGCTGCAATCCTGAAGCTGTAACTGAGGTAAAGCATGTGTAAAAGCTTTGCTTATAGACTTCTCCACAGCTGAAGCTCAACCAATTTTCCTTCAAGATGCGTTAGAAACAAAATGTTCCCAAGTGTTACTGATGTTGTTTGCTTTGTGTTATAAGCGGTTAATCTGGCTCATGTGAAACATTCCTTAATCGGCAAGGAAACATGCTTTCTGCATACCCCTGCACAAAAATTCAGCACGAGTTCAACAAACTACAATTCAGCTGCTGAAGCATAACCAGCTTGGACTGCTTTGGATATCTATATTTCACTTATTTCACTATCTGTTTTATTATCCCCTACACTCAACTAAAGCTAAAAAGAAAACAGGGAAAACAGAAGGAAGGGAGAAGTCAACAGTTCTGTAAGACTAAAAGCAATAGCCAGAAACAGGTATGATAAAAATTAAAATTGTATACACTTAAACCAAATTGAAGCCCGTGGTATGCCAAGCTTTGCATCTGAGGGTCTCAATCATTTACACAAATGAGCTGACTGAAGGTATGAGTTCATGGTGTACTACATGCTGTCCTGGTTTCAGCTGAGTTAGAGTTACTTTTCTTCCTAGTAGCTAGCATAGTGCTGTGTTTTGGATTTAGCATGAGAAGAATGCTGATAACACACTGATGTTTTAGTTGTTGCTAAGTAATGCTTAGACTAGTCAAGGACTTTCTTTTTCAGCTTCCCATGCTCTGCCAGGTGCACAAGAAGTTGGGAGGGGGCACGGCCCAAGATAGTTGATCCAAATCGACCAAAGGGCTATTCCATACCATATTTACAAAGGTGCTTCAGATATAATTTTTAGGCATGAGTAAGTAGTGCAGAATTTCTTGATGTTTCTTCTGAACCCTTCCCGTTTCTTTCTCCAAGTTCTATTGCTCCTGTCTTTGTAGCCTCTTTGTTGAGAAGTTTGCCTGGATTTTTGCTTGAACCATTTATGGCTGTCTTTGCTGGGATGGACATTTGATGGACGGTTCTCTACAGGATCCTGACTTTTGTTGCCAGACCGTTGAAGCCTACATAGCGTCATTGTTACACTGGGAAACACGCTTCTATTCTTGCTTCCAATGGTATGGGTAAGAAAAACTGTTCTTCCATGACTAGACTGGCAGTAACAGGGACCAGTGGCAAATTTAAATGGGCCGTTACTGAAACACAGCTTGAGAAATGAAGAAAATTAATCTAAGCTTTCTGGTCATAATGAGCTGATTTTCTTCTTTTGTAACAACAAATCAGTTGCTAATAGAAGGTGATACCATATTAACAGAAGAAGAGAGAAAAATGAGCTGAAACCTCTTCACTCATAAGCTTTGTAAGATTAAACCCAGTTTCCTAGTGTGCAATGGGTTAATGTTTCCAACATGCAAACATGAGTCAGTTGGCTTCAATAACATCTTGGCAAGGAAAAAAGAAAAACACCAACAAAGTAGACAACCAGGATAACACATACTGCTTAATTCATGAAATGTAGCTATTTCACAAATCTCTTCCCTTTTGAGGAAACCCACGAAGGCAACTATAGTATCCCCACACACCTCTTGAAGCCCTCTGTAAGCGTAGTTACTGATCTGCACCATGGCTCATCCAGGTGTATGCCTTTGTATATAATTGATCGATGTGTGCATGGTCGATGCATAATTAGTCAATTTACATGTAGTCAGTGTGTATTTAATCATAAAAGTATGCATAGTGTACTGTCTTGCCCACTTGAAATATTATATGCGCTTTAGCTTTATTAAAGAGATAGCAATATTAGAGCATGTTGTCCAAGGGACTCTTCAAAGCTGTCTCCACCACAGGCTTCATTCCTGTCAGTGGCTGATGAATTTGTTTTGTGAGCAAGACCCTATCAGAATACTGCTGAACCTAGAGGGGTGAACATCACCCCGGGTGGGATCGGCATGCCATTAGCGGAGGTCTGCTTGGTACTGCATCGTATCAGGGTTCCCAGCATCAGGAGGGACATAAGATTTAATAATGTGCTAACAAATTTTTTGGACTGTGCCTTTCTTACTGGGATCTGGAAAGAGCCAGCACCTTCCCTGTGCAAAACACCAGCCTCAGCCCCACAGCAACACCTTCCAAGTATGGCATTGCCAGGCTGAGCTGGGCAGCCAGGTTCACCGGCGCCTGACAGTGACTGGCATAAGCATTGGTAGCTGGTCCCTACTTTCTATGCACTTCCATCTCTGTTTTTTGTTCTGTACCCCCACTCCCCCTTTCTTCTGCTCTGCAGCATTGCTGAAGTGGCTCTTTTTTCAGGTCCTAGCGAGAAAGACTGGTCTTCTTGCATATTTGGGAGACTCCTAAATGGATTCTTGTGTCTTGGTTCTCAGGAGATATCAAACGCTTCTCACACTAGACAGTCACAAGAGATGTTTTAACAGAATCTCTTACTTTTCTCTTTCCTTTTCTGGGCTACCTTTCCACCCCAAGCCTCGAAATTGCTGTTCTAAAAGTAAATGTTCTCACCTCTATGCCCAGTTTGGTGCATGACATCTAATGACATTCCTGTCATTGGACAGGAATGAAGCCTATGCCCAGTTTGGGCATAGACGGTTTGCTCTGGTTTAAATTGCAGGACTGCCCAAACTATGTAAGCAAAAAAAGTGTCTCTCCTTAATATTTCTTCAGTTGCTTTCATTCATCTCTCCTCACCATCACTGCAAAGCACTCCGGAGAGAGTGGTGGAGGCTCCACTCCAGATGTCTCAGAGGTAAAGACCTTTCCTTTCCTTTTTGGCCTCAGGCACTGATCTTAAACAAGGCTGCTACTGCAAGACAGTGGCAGAGATTGATACCAAACATAAAAGTTCCCAGAGAGACTATTAAATCAGTGGTGACCTGATTTTAATAGCACATAATATTTCCATGGATTGCAAGCAAGTAAACAAGCTTTGACAAATACCTTGCATAAATGGACTTTGAAACAGAAAAGGCCGATGAATAGTTAGAAAGGATGCAGAGGTTATTTTCTGGAAGGGAAAAAAAAAAAAAAGAAAAAAAAGAAGGAACGTTTTGTAGAACAGCATTTTACTGAGTTAGAAGCTTTTTGCATCGGTAATGTGCCATTTCTTGTCTTGGACAGCTCTGCTATAAAATGCTATTCGGAAGGCTTTTTAAAAACCTTAGTGTCATACCTTGTCAGGATCAACTGGGAAAAAATGTACTTCAAAAATCATGTAAGTGACCTGAAAGAACAGTGGAAAGTTTGTCTTGCATGTAGTCCTCGTTCAGATAAGACATGTGCCCTGCTAAAATTGAGATACTCCATATTACTCTCTTGCAGATTCTTCATGATAAATACAGGAGGGAAATGGGAGTGCCTCTTCTAATAAATTATATTTGAGATAACAATGTGAACTTCAAAACAACAAAGTTCAAGAACTGGCAACAGGGCAGTACTATGTAAAGACTTTGAGAAGAATTACTAGTTAGTCTTGAGTCCAGTATTGTTGGTGACGTGCCTAGAAGTGGCTGATGTCCCAAGTGGGAAATAACCAAACCCATAATTTTCTGGATTATACTTCATGCCTTTTAAGTAAATCTTACCTTACTTAGTGAGCTACTTACTCTTTAGAGAGCAGTCTTTGTGGCACTTAATCCTTACAGCATGGCCAACCCTGGAGTGTGAGTGTTTTGGCTCAGTGAAAGCCCGATGGAGAGATATTGTTGTATGTTGAGAGAGTGCTTACAGTTCCACAGAGCCTTTAGCAGTGCATCTGGGTGTAGTGCTTGCCTGCTATGCATGCCTGCTACAGTTAGTGAACTGCCCCGTTGTTATTGTGCTGTATCCAGCGCTACAACATGCCCTGCCTCTGCTCAGGGCACTTCTGATGTTTTGGTTGTGAGCAGACCATGTATCCACTTCAGGTTGCAAAAGAATTGCTCCATGCCCAAGAGCATAGATTATATCTACTTTTCCACCCATGCACATTTGCGTGTCTGTCTACTCATATATGCCATAGACCATTAGTTTTACATCAGTGCTGCTGTTCCTCGGACTCCTATTGGGGCACAGAACTGTTGCTGTAGTTGATGTAATACTTCAAAATTGGTATCTCACTCAAAGTGTGGGGTTTTTTCACTTTGTTTTACAAATTCCTGGGTTTGAGTCTATTCTTACCTTACAGCATTCATTGTAAACCAATTGTTTTAAAAGCTTCACAAGTTGCGAGAGTTTTATGCAGTAGCTGAAGTCTTGTAAGTATATACGTAATGGCTCTTAGTTCCTCAAAGGATATCTAATGTTTAGGGGATTTCATTTCTGCTCAGCTGCAGCCTGTGAATATTCAGTCTAATATTCCATTCCCAGCACGTTTATTAGTTGTCACACCTTGGCGCCTTCTTTTTTGACCTCTCCTCTTTTCAGGTGGGAGTGTTGTGATGTTTAAGACAATGAGTCTCTCTGGATCTGGTTCAGCTGACATGGGGTCCCTTGGCAGGCATCTGAGGTCCTGTCTTCCATTAATAATTGTACCTGGTGATGTGGCAAAGGTTTGAACGTCTGATTTGTATCTTCTGTCACAGTAGAAACTCTGCCTGACATTGCAGATGCTGCAGGTATATAAAGTAGGAAGGCTTATTTGGACAGGTCGAGTGACCTCAGTTATTTACAGTACACAGCTCAGTGGCTTTGGGTTGACACCAGCTTTGCAGAAGAGGTGGTGATGCATTTGCTGCTAGTTTCAATGGCTCTGCATTGCAGCTCTGCCTGGGCTTGACCAACTTCCATGTTGTGAATCCTGTGCTTGAGCAGGCTGGGATGGCCTGACTGATAGACACGGAGGGGTCTGCTTCTAAACTCACTCTGCTGTCCTGAAGACTCTCTCCTTAAAATTATAGATGCTTTTTAGAGAGATCTTCTTTGGGAGAAAATAGAGACTTCCTGATTACTATTCTCTTCCACCTTGTATTTCAAATGAAATCTGGTACTTAATTCAATATTCAAGCCTGTGGTTTGCCCTGCCCTGCTGGCCAGCTGCGACTGATTTTCTGTATATGAGCCATAATATGTTTTAAATGATGGCTTGACTTGCTTTTCTGAGTTTTCTTATTGGCAACTGCATTTTCTGTTTAGCCTCAAAATGAGGCTAATTCTTCCATCTAATTATCGAGTCTAATATTGCTGCTTTATCAGTGCTCCTGCGATTATGTGTCAGCTGCAATCAGCTGCCCTGTGTTTATACACCCTGGCTGCAAGAATGGCAGCCAGCTTCTGTAGCCTGTGCACATGTGAACTGAGTATCTTTCCAAGCATTAGTCACACCATGAACAACCTCCCCTTCATTACCATTGCTTCATAACATGAATAACTGTTTTCTTTTCTTGAGGTAGCTGTGGTAACGGGTCCCAGAACTGCTGTTTCCTACAACTCTTACGTCATTGCCTCTCAGCTGCCTATTTATCTTCCCATGAGGCATGATGTTTCCATAGAGTATTTCCTGGCCCTCGACACGTGTACCCTCAGTTTGCATCCCTCTTTTCCGCTGGGTCTCTTTTAGCTTTAGCCTGTGTATATGTTCCATCTCAGTGGTCCTTGCTGGGAAAAGGAGAAGGTGCACCACAAATTGCATTTAAACAAGCCCAGGTACAGAAGTTAAATGCTATAACAATGTCAGTAATGGGTTTAGCCATATGCTCATCCTTTTTCACCCTGCTGGGATTCTGTCTACTGCTGAAGCAAGAGGGAGAGGGGCTAGGGAAATTTCAGCTGTCATTGAAACCCACTTCTCTACTGACATAGTTAGTAGCAGCGTACCAGGTGGCATGCAGTGCATTGAGTAGATTCATTTTTAAAAGTTCAGCTGAGGCCATCTATTGATTATTGTTGTGGTTTAACCCCAGACAGCAACCAAGCACCACACGGCCACTTGCTCACCCTCCCCCCACAATGGGGTGGGGGAGAGAATCAAAAGAGAAAAAGTAAGAAAACTCATGGGTAGAGATAAGAACAGTTTAACAAAATAAAATAATAATTATAATAATGAATGATAATAAATTGTAGTGAAAAGGAAAACAACAAGAAGAGGAACAAAACCCAGGAAAAACAAGTGATGCAACCGCTCACCATCCGCTGACCGATGCCCAGCCAGTCCCTGAGCAGCGATCGCTGCCCCCCGGCCAACTGGCCCCAGTTTATATACTGAGCATGATGTCATATGGTATAGAATACCCCTTTGGCCAGTTTGGGTCAGCTGTCCTGGCTGTGCCCCCTCCCAGCTTCTTGTGCACCTGGCAGAGCATGGGAAGCTGAAAACATCCTTGACTGGTGTAAGCACCACCTAGCAACAACTAAAACATCAGTGTGTTATCGGCATTATCCTCATTCTAAATCCAAAACACAGCACTATGCCAGCTACTAGGAAGAAAATTAACTCTATGCCAGCTGAAACCAGAACAATTATATAGTAAATCCAACTTTAGAACTTCTAAATTGGGATCGGAGAGGTTCTGGCCGCATGGTACACAGCAGTGATCCAGTGTAAACTCACACTGCCAATTCAGATTTGTTTAAAAGCAGTAGGTTCAACAGCTTAAAGTTGTACCAGCATGCTTTATGTCAGATCACGTATTGCTTGTTCTCACAAAACCATCATAAAAAGCACTCTGTGGTGTGTACTCTGGCTAATCTGCTAAAAATACCATGGCCTAATCCAGATCAAATTAGTACTGCTGCGTGATCATGCGCAGCCCTGGCGTTACTGGCTGTGGACCTGCAGTGACAAATGCGTAAAAGTATTCTTGAGCTCTTGGCAGAGGTCATGCTGTAGGTGTTGCTATTCATTCCGCCTGAGCCATGACTGACACCATGTAGGGAAGCTGGAGAACCACAAAAAACTTTGAGGCCACAGAATTAGCATCATTCTTCTTCAACCTTAGCCAGCAGACCCTAGCTCTGGCCTCCATGGGAAACGGTTCCCACTTGTTCCTTACTGTGTCTGTTGCTTTAACTTCTTCCAGCATTTGAAGACCAGGAGTCCACCCTGAGTCATGAGAATGCCCCCTGTTGCCAAGCTTTTCCCCTGCAGCACTTAGGAACATGTGAGGAGCAGACCAAAGTTGAGATGAGACTCTTACACTCTCCATAGGTGCAGCGTAGGGTGAAGAATATCTCAAGACAAAGTAGAGAAGAACATTGCTTAGGCAACCCCATTTCTCATCCTCACGTTACAGAGTTCCCTTTTGACTCACCGTGTGCTGCTAGATCTGTTACCAAAAAAACCCTGTATTTTCCCATGGTAAATATCCCCTGACTATATCCTTTGAGGAAAAGGTTTGGTTTTTTTTCCTCCGTTAAATTGCCAGCTTGGCTAGGGCTAACCCTCAGAGGAGTAGCTCAGTATTCTGAGGAAATGTTTTTAAAAAAAAAAGAGGCAGAAGAAAACAAACCCCTACAACCTATTCTGTGTTCAAAATTCCGGTTTGCACAGGCTAGCAGTCATTATCGCATGTTAGTGACAGGAGTTGTAATTTGAGTGCCATTGTGGAATGAAAATATAGGCACCGTCCCTTCTCTTCCTGCTGCTCTGTTTATCAGGCACTGATGTGTTGGGAAGAGAGATTTGAATCCACAGAATATAGCCACCCTGTCCTGTTAATCTTACAGAACCCACAGTTTCGGCTATGCATTATTAAGTATTATCACTTTGCACACCTGCTTATAATTTTGTTGTGGGCATTCAGCTGATTTGGAGTATTTCCTAAGCCCAGACAGTTATTCAGTTTCTCTCATGCCGTTCAAACGCAGTGGGGCAGCGTGAGAGTGGGTCTGCTGGGTGAGGTCCCACTGACTGGAGGAGATAGGGAGCAACCAAAGGTCGCTGTTGGAAAGCTGCCTTAGGTCCCAGCTGCATATTCAGCTGAGATCTGTCTTACAGAGGCATGTCCTTCTCTTTCTCTAAGCACTCCAAGGAACGGACATCTGCTCTCTGGATACGTGACTCGGACGTTCGGAAAGGATGGCCGCTCTTTCAAATTAAGAAAGAGAACAATTGCATGAGCATGAGCATGAGCAATGGATATGATTCATCTCATTTTATTTAGGGTGGACCTGTTTCAAGCTCTTCCCAGCTCTTTCTTTACCTTTGCTTTGGATCCATAGCTCTGTCCACTGAGAAGCATGGTGACTTTCTGTGTTGGATCTGCCAGTACAAACCGTTACAGAGAATTTGGCTGGGACACAGGTGCCTTGTCTGCCAGTAAAGCCTTGAATCCATGTAAGACAAGTAAAACCTATATCCTAAGCAAAGTGAAGAGGCTGTTTAATTCTCCCCTGAGCTGTTTGCTGGTGCTTCGTCTTTGCTGCGTTCAGTGCTGCAGGGAGCAGCACAGGCCTGGAGCACCCAGGTTTCTTCTGGCAACGTCTAAGCCAGAGCATGTTTCATAGAATCCTATAGAATCATTTGCTTGGAAAAGACCTTTAAGATCATCGGGTCCAACCATATCTGTCTACTACTAATCCATGTCCCTAAGTACCTCATCTACCCGTCTTTTAAATACCTCCAGGGATGGGGACTCGACCACTTCCCTGGGCAGCCTGTTCCAATACTTGACAACCCTCTCCGTGAAGAAGTTTTTCCTAATATCTAATCTAAACCTTCCCTGACGCAACTTGAGGCCATTGCCTCTCGTCCTATCACTTGCTACTTGGGAGAAGAGACCAACACCCACCTTGCTACAACCTCCTCTCAGGTAGTTGTAGAGGGCAATAACGTCTCCCCTCAGCCTCCTCTTCTCCAGGCTAAACAACCCCAGGTCCCTCAGCCACTCCTCATAAGACTTGTGCTCTAGACCCTTCACCAGCTTCGTTGCCCTTCTCTGGTCTCTGGACTTTGCTTCAGCCACTGAATTCCCACTTGTATGTATAAAGGAGTCACCTGGTTTGTTTATCAGGCCTGGCCTACAGTCAAGGTGGTGAGTAAAAAGTGGGGTAGAAGTGATTCAACTAAAGAGACCAAAATAAGGAAGGGGCTTACCTGGGATACTCTTTAATTTGATTTCTCCACTCACCTGCTATTGTGCTTTTTGGGTCAGGGAGGACTCTTAGACAGTCCCCAGGTCTTGATATTCCCCAATTCTCTGTCTTGTATGAGGCTGTCACTCTCTTTTAATGATCGTATCACTTAACAACCTTTGGATAGCTCCAGGGGACAATTTGGAGTACATGGATTATACCATATTAAGGCATGTCTGTACTATTAAGATGTCTGTCCTGGGTGACAGGCAAAATCAGAAAGCATGAGAAAAATATCGGTCAGAAGGGCTCCACTTAAGCAACTTGTGTCACTGCTGGGTTTGTGCAGCTGATCTTTTTTACTGCTGTCTCCCTCTGGGCCATTCGGAGAATTAAACAGTACACAGTGGTAGATTGCAGAGGTATATTATATCTTCCTGCACTGAAACACTGCCCTAATGGTAGCCACATTTTAAAATGGAGCCCTCTCTCCAGTTCAGCTGGTTTAAAAAAAAAAAAATCTCTAATTGTGAGAAGGAAATGCCAAGAAATGTCAGGGCTGATGCAGCCTTTAAAGGTACCAGATAAAAGTGGGATTAACAGTCACTGATGCTGGAGTCCTCGGTCTGGGTCATGCATGCAGCAGAGGGAATTCTGGAGGTCTTCTCTAGCTGATTGAAAAGATGACAAAAGGTGGTCTTGACCCCAGTGACTCCCAAATTTTGCCCCATGTATGGTGCCTTATTCTATGTGGAACACTTCAGCAGCACAGCTACAGACTCTGCTCTCTGCGGAACACAGAGCAGTAAATCTACTTGCTAAGCAGAGCCCAACACACAAAACCTGCCGGGGAACTGGGGTGTGCACCCAAGCACTGCCCCTCGACCTGCCCTGGCTGCGGGTCTCAGGCTGTGCCTCGGGCAGCTCTGCGTGAGCCCACGGGCTGCCATTGGTTGCCCCTTGGACTGCAGTGCAAAGCACACGTGGGTGCTTTCCGTGCTGGTTGCTAACCTTAGAGCATTGTAATCATAACCTGTTCTGAAAATGGAAGTGATTGCACTGACCGGGCCCCGGGTGTTCAGCTTTTAAGGGCATAAAGAGAAGACTGCACTTTTCCCTAAAAAAAAATGACCTGAAATACCCTTTGATAAAGCCTTTGGAAAATTTACATGCAATGTTTTGTTGTTTATTTTGACAGCTCGCTGTCAAAAGAGGCATCTTCAAAAGTTCTAACCAAACATGAAAGGTAACACTGAATGAAAAAAGAGGATATGGGAAAGGAGCTTTTCATAATAAAATCCTTTTCCAAATACTACCTATCTGTGGCATTTGGGCCAATTTCATGAAGTACCATAGTGTTGTGTTTTGAGTAGTGTTTAGATCATTGAAAGGAACAGATTTGTGGGAACTGGCGACTACTGGAGAGACGTTTTGGAAAGAGGGAAACTCCTTATAATGGTTTAATATAGATGTTACCAAATTCACTGCTATAGAGGTATGCTTAGAATCCATATTTTCTGAGCATGTCACATCATAAGGTCCTTGTTCTTCCTCAGTATTTACACGTATAGCCTCACATTTTTTTTCCGTTATCAGCTTTCTCACAGTTACTTTCAGCGACCTCTGTGTGTGACTGTTTTCTATTAAACCTGTATTTGTATTATTTACAGATACCTCTGTATTATTCCCAAGAAGTTTTTCATGTTGACTTCTTTATTTTTTGTCGTTTATATTTTTCTTTCATGGGTGGCTATAGGTTTTCCTGAAATGACATTCCAATTTTAACATTGCAATATAATGTCAGCGTTAAAATGTTCGTAAGCAAGAAATGCACCATGATAATTTAAGCCTCAGAAAATGAAGAGGAAGCTGTTATAAATGAAGCGGCTCCTCTGAGGTCAGGCAGGATGCAGCACTGCAAGAGCTTGTTTTTGCCACCTTCGCTCACCCTGAGCAGCCCATGATTTCTGAGAGGCTGCGCTCTTCCAGATGACTCGGGCTGCTTGCCCAGTGAAAGACTGTTCAGCAGGGACAAGGGGAGATGAATCTACACGTCCGCTGCCTAGAAGCTTTCTGAAAAGATTAATTACTCCATGAAAGAGACCAATAATGAGAAATGGTGTTGCTTTTGTTGTAGACCGTTGGGTCCTGGATGGTGGTTCCCGTTTTCCAGGGCTAATCTCTGAAGTAAATAGTTTTCTTTTTGTTGACTGTCAGTGGTGTGTCACTGTGCAGTGACCTGGATGTGCAAGTGCTGTGGACTAGAGATCTTGTGGCCTCTGCCAAATCTGTACAGGGCGTAGCCCCCGCTCCCCAATGCCCCCTGTCATCGGTTCCTTTCAGTCTGAAAGGAAGGTGATTGAGCAATTTGTCACCGCTTGTTCAGAAGCAGCCTTTGCTGCCTGATAGCCAAGTCCTTTCTTGCTGGCCTTTCTTTTCTTACTTCTGAACGTCTCTTTCATTTCGGCAATGATGCTTTGCTCCACTCCTCCTCCTGCCTTTTTTTGCCTTTTTCTTTTCTCTGCTTAAGTCCTTCTCTCTTTACAGGGTATAACTGTACATGTGTGTGCATGCACATATGCACGCAGAATTTAAGTAAATTGTAAAATCTACTTCCAATAGATACAGACCTTGCCATTTACCCAATTTTTTCCTCTGTGATTTCACAGTGTTGCACAGTCTACTGTCAGTCCCTGACTAATTAGTGATCATGACACCAAAGCAGCACGCACGCACTCTTCCTAGTATTTTTGTCTTTAGTTGCATGTATCTGTTATTTCCTTTCTAAGAGACATGAGAGCACCTTCCAAGGCACCATTTCTTTGAAAATTACTGGTGTCAATGAATGATGTATGAGTAGTGATTTGCTGTGCAGCTGCATTGAATCTTCAACAAATAATGATGAGAATGCTTAAATTAAAAATCTTTCATTTTATTAGAAAACTTGCCTTGGTCACACGAGAACTTTCACCTGGTGACAAATTTGCCTATATATCTACAGGCAGTCCTTAATATGTGCCCCAAAAGATTGAAAAGACTGCCAAGGGAGGAGCTGAGGCTACCCAGAAGTCTGGTCCTCTGTATCCCACAAAAGTCATTCTTTGTTCCTGCTGTCACACTCCACATCACGGCCATCCTCCTCGGTGACAAGATTGGTGACTGCAGTTTGGCTCTGGGAAGTGAAGCCATGCAAAACCGCAGAGTAACTCAATAGTCAGTTTGTCAGACTATCAAGCAGGTATTCTTTATTGCAGCGCGGGGTGCTTAGGGGATCGCTCCTCCCAAGGCACACCAAGCGGTGAGTGCAGTGTGCTTATACACAAGCACTGTACACATATTTAACACAATTTTGGGAGATCTAGTACATATTCATGATTGAGGGTTCCACCTTCTTCTCTTCCTTTTATGGTATTTCTGCCTTTCTGCTGATTTGGGTCGAGGGGTGCTCTTCCTCATCCTTGTCTTCCTCAAGGGTCGTAGCTTCGTCCCATCACACTCTTCAGTTCACTAAAAGTTCATAGCTGGTCCGATCTCCGCATGCACATCCCTTCTTCCTTGCACAGAGATTTCCAGTCCTGCTTTATCTACAAAAAGTTCCCTCCTCAAGGCCCTTCCTTTGTTAAATCAGACCTCCTTATCATCCTTTCACAAGAGTATGGGATGGGGGAGGCTAAACAAGAGATAGCTAATCAATGCTGTCTCAGGGCTCTTGTTACATTCCAGCTACAGTTGGTTTCACAAAGGTCTGTTAACCCTTTCAGCATCCCTTCAGAAGAAAACCAGTTGCACAGACTCTATTCTGTGTACAGCTACACAACTATTTGTTTTTCAAGTGGTTGCCCCATGCCAATTCTTCGTGAATAAAAAGGTGCAATGAGGAGATTTTCACTGTGACAAACCCTGCAGCGCTTCAGCAGTGCTTCCACGGGTGATGACTGAAGAAGGCAGCTGGAGGGAACCGAAGCTTAGGCATATCAGCCTAATAAAGTGGATTGTAATGCAACACTGTCGCTTTTTGTCCCTGATCCTTTTAGGGACTTTATTTCTTTCTCGTAGAGTAATCCAAAAGGGTATCAGCGGGTGACTGCTCGCAGAGCTCTTTCTAACCTAGGTATCACAGTGATGCGTTTCCATGTCTCTGAAGCAGCTGGCTAGGAAGCATACTGCTTTATCCCAGCTGAAGGGAAAAGCCAGGGATGTTTTCAAAACTAAATACAGGCTCAGCACGCTCCGGGGCACATGAGGAAGCTGGCTTTCAGCCACATATGTCCCAGGCTTTACACAAGCTGAGATCTTGCATACACACCTCCGAACGGCTTAACCTCTCACCTCTCGTCTTGTAATGGAGTGTTTCTAAAGCAGTCACATACTGTAGGAAACAAAGCCCAGCCCTCACCTCGCAGATCTTGTAACCTGAGTACGTGATAAGAAAATGAGCAGATGCAAAACCAAAGGTAGCATCCAGCTGAGCTTGAGAGTTTGGAATAAGTATAAAGGGAGTAAGCACAGGATAAGGGCAATCAGTCCCTGTCAGGTGTTACGTGCATGGGAAGGCATCGGTAAGTCTTAAGCAGAGACTTGAAGTGTCTTTGTAGATTTTCTTTACAGGAAGCTTTTCATTTGCAAAAGGAACGTGGTAAAAGAGGAAGGAGCAGTATTGGAGAGCACCAGCAGCTGGAGAGCCATCTCTTATCTCTTGGTCATCTGCAAGAAAGTACTGACTGGGGTGTGCTTTGAGAGAAGTGGGTAATAGCAAGGTACAGAGCTTGTTTGATGCATTAGGAGAAGAAAGAGGTAGATGAGGGATGCAGAGTACGTGAAAATATGTTAGAGGTGGTAAGTCAGCAAGATAATTCCCTAGGACAAGATAATTCCCTAGTTTTGCAGGGAGATAAAGTAGATTTCTTGAAACCTGGAAGAGGAAGCTTCAGCTGTGGACACATGAGACAATGAAAACCTGGACCAGAGCTTTACCAAAGAAAAGGGGCTGGATTTTTAAGGCAGTATGCAGGAAGAATGAACGTGATTTGTGTCGAACAGGTTGCCTCTTCTCTTGCCAGCTGTGCGCGTTAAAGAGAATGCTGCTTTTTGCCATTCACAGGTTACTCCTCTTACAAAATTACTGAACATTTCCATGCCTGTTGTTATTTAGAAATGGTTACAATTCAGCTAATCTAATTATTTCAGTTCCCTCTGTTTTGTTTCCTCTTATTGTTGAAATTAGTTCTTCTGCTAGAATCTGCAAGCTTTCGCAAGTTTTGTTTCACTCGTTATTCCCGATGTAACCATTATGTCAGCATAAAAGTCCTCCCAGCTCGCACAGTATTTTTCTATAGTTCTGTCTTAGGCCATATAAGCTGAAATCCTGTGAGAAGATTTTTGTTCAGGAACCTAAAATTTTAAGACTACCCAAAGCGCATTCCTCAATTTTTATCTTCTTGTTTATTTCACTACTAAAAGAAAAGCTCACACAACTGTTGGGCTTTTTTAATTAACCTGCATCTAGCTCCCAGTAATGTTCGCAGAAATACTTCCTTTCATGTCAGTGAGCCTGATCTGAGGAAAGTTAAAGCCTTGATAATACCAAGCTTACTTCAAGAATCCTAAAGATTGGTGCAATATGAGTAAAGACCAATGGTTGTTGTGAGTCGTAATGATAATTTTGGTAAGGGACACTCTATTAAAAAATGAAATAAAAATAAAAATCAGAATCTGTTATGTTCCTACAGCTAATAGCCAGGTTTGCTGGGAAAAAAGTTCTCTCTGGAATCATCAGAAACTGCTTAAACTCTCAACTATAGAATCCCTACTTTACCATACTGTATAGGAGGTATGTTTTCCAGTACCGCAGACGTTACGGAGGATTTTCCAAGTGTACTTTCTGCAATCTCTATTTAGCATAAATTGTAGTTGTGTTAGATTCACCCTTATTATACGTAACCTACAATGAAAGAAATAACCCCTCTAGTTTGAAAGCACAAGGGAGGTAACAGGACATGCCACGCCAGAGGGGATGATTAGTCAGGGGAACCGTAAGCACCTGGAGCCAGTTGTCTCTCCTGGAGGGTGTCAGTGCTGAGAGGAGTCAACACTTGAGTTGTCCTAGGAAAGAAAGGTGTGATGCCTTTGGCATTTGTTTAGTTTAGCGGTTTGTTCCTTAACAAGATGAGAACAGAAGTCTACTTTGGGTCAGGAATGAACAAAATGGAGTATTTTGTATTGCTTTTCGTTCTCAGACAGAAAGGAAATTCTCTGGGTTGTGCTGATGTTTTTGTTGATGAAAAGCACAGATGTGGAAACCCAGTGACTACAGGGGAAAAGGGAGTAATCTGGAGAAGGTACAAGATAGTACAAGACAGCCTTGCTCCTCTTCTTGTTACAGGGCCTGAGACTGAGGATCCAAATTATGATATTATGACACTATTCATAAAAACATTCAATAGGACTGACACATGGGGCTGTGGAAGTGAAGGTAACATATAAGGGCATGCCTTCAAGCCGTGGTCTGAAGTTTTTCTTTTGTCCTCATGAGACATTACAACTCTGGGGAAGATGAATAAAGCTGAGGCTGTGATTCTGCAGTCACTCTGTACTGATGCAAGCACAGGCTGCTGCCAAAGAGACAGAGCCACACATTTTGACAGTAGTCTGCCCTTGTATTTGCTCAGGGTAACCAGGGAGTTGTTATGCCCTCAGTTAATTCAGGCTTACTTGTTGATAGAAAATAGGGTGTTACTCTGGTTTGCATGTAAAAAGAAGCAAAAGCCACAAAGGTAACGTTTTATAACTCCCTAAGTACATAGGTAAGGTTTCTCTTCTAGGTTTAACTCTTTCAAAAGTACTAAGGTGTTTGAGGCAACCTTATCTTACCTGCTACAACCAGTTTTTACATAAATTTGATAGTGAACATCAGCCAGCAAAAAAGAGGGAGGAAAAATGATACTGGCAGGTCCAATTAGCCATGGGAGCCTCTTGCTAACAGGCACTAATTCTTGCTGTGCCCACAAGGAGAGCAGTTTTTCGATCCCCTGAGAGGGTGTGTTGGAGCACACCGGGTGCCTGGACGTGCTGGTGGCACCTCCTGCCTCCATCCCTGCTGTGCTCTGGCAGTAGGATCCAGCTGTGTGGCGAGTTCCAGCCTCTCTCACTTTCTTGGTACCAACACTATCTGCAGGAAACAGGGATGCGGAACCTCAGCTCCATTCGCTGTTGCTGGTTCCCAAGACGCTCTCCTGTCACTGTGCTGACTCGAAAGGTCACATCTTCATGGGCATGGCGCCGCCAGCTCAAACAGATGAGGTACCTCAGGAGAGGTACAGAAATGAATTATTCTATAATTAGCAGAAGAGAGGTACGAATCCAGAGAAAACAGCCAAAACCACTCCAGAATACTTGTATGTATTCCCCTGCATGAGTTTTTAATCTACGTGTAGGACATTCAGTAAATTTAAATCAAGCTGAGGAAAATATTTGTTCTCTTGATCCCTGCATGCACAGTTTCTTTTCTTTCTTGAAACACAGTCTCTTTCTCCAGTAAACCAGTTTCCTTCTTCCCTGTTAATCATCCACAGACTCCACACCAGCTCTTTCTTTTTTCTTGGTAGCATGCAGTCCTCTTTGACAGCATCCCCCTGACAGCTTCTCCAGGCAAATGCCTGAAGTGATGCCTCCAGCTGATGTGCTCTTTTGGTAACGGCCTCTCAACATACAAAACTTTCAAAGAGTATAAAGGACAGATGAGGGTGTACACACTGTTGATAACTACCCAAAGCATACACAATCTGTGATTGCCTGGGGCTTGGTTTTGTTCCCCCTCCTCCTGCCATTCTATTTTATACGTGTCTGGTTTTATCCGTGTTAGATACTTTTCTTTCTTATCTGCCCAACACACTTGTACAAGTGCGTGTAGACAGAATGCAGCACTATCACTGATGGAAGCCTGTGCACGGAGTGGAGTTGAGAAAGGAGTATGGGCAAAATAGAACTAAAACAAGCAGGAGACTAGTTCTGAGTAGAAGGTTGAAAGAGTGAGAGACTGGGGAGTGTTTAATTCTGCAGGGCGTTATCTATCCTAACACAAAACCTTCCTAGTGCTTCTCTTTTCCTGAGAGAGGGATAGAGCTTGAAATAGTGGAACAGTATCATTAGGCACAACACCATAAATGGAGCTAAATGGGTGATCGCAAAGGAGTTTAGGTCACTGGCTTTGAAGTTTGCAGATACAGTACATAGGAGACCCGTAGGCGCTTAGGTGTTCCCTGGTTGTGGTGGCTGACTTGGTGGGGTTTCAAACAAAAGGGAACGCATCAATGTTCTGTCTCCAGCTCTACTTCACTACACAAAGTGATTGTGCTTCTTCCACCTACAAAGGAGAATAAAACGTTTTTGTCCCCCTTTAAAATTTTCTTTTGTGGCGATGCCTGAAAAAGCACTGATAGCAGGCCACGTGCCATGGAACCGCCTACCTTACTGATCTCTGCTGTCTCTTGTTCTCACCATCTGTTGATTTGTGCTCTACGAAAGGTGTGAAGCAGAGATTATCTGTGTACAAAACCCAGCAGAGTACAGCTTTGGTCTGTGACCAGCTCTTATTGTCAAACTCATTAATAATAACGTGGAGTTCCTTGAGCACAGTTTTTTGTGGAATACTGTCCCCAGGGGGACTTAGCATATAATTTCCCCAGCACCTACAGAAGGCTGTCGCTCAACGGGTGCACAAATAGCACTCCTCTTTTCTTCCTGACTACCTACTTTCATGAAACATGCTGAAAGATAATATACAAGAGACTTTTCCATCTCTCTCAAGTTGAATTGCAGCTGGCCAGAGGTTCAGAATGATGAAGGTGGGAACTGAGAAATACCAGAATAATGACTTGTGTTTCACCTTCAGATCCGCTAAGCTAAAAACGGGCTGCTGTATTTCCAATTAAGGAAAAACGAAGCTGAGATGATACCACAGCAAGCAGTGTGCAGAGCTAGTGTAAAACAGGCCAGAGAGCAAAAGTAAGGCTGCCTTACTAGGCTGTAGCTTTAATGCTGTCCTAGGGTGTGGGACACTCTGTTTTGTTTTGTTTTGGGTTTTTTCTGTTGTTTTTTTTGAGTGCTGTGAGCATGACTCTTTGGAAATTGTTTAGTCCTAGGTTGCAGGCACCTTTTCAGCTTTCCTGCACAATGCATCTTTCTGCTAACAGAGGGCAATACAGAAAAGTGAACACGCATATACGAAGACTACTCTCTGTAAACGTGAACTCAAATCATTTTTCCTTTGCCTCTTCATGTTAAGACAGATCCACGTTTCTGGAATTCTTGTGCTTCATATAAAATCTTATCTGTAGCTAAACCTGTGATGAGGATACCCCAAATCACAGTCCTCGTGAAAATGTTCATACCAAGTCGCTGTCTTCATACTGAGCTCTCTTGGAAGAAAAATCTAGAGGAAGTAAAATGGGATCTCACTATCTCCACTTTTTTCCCAGCTTCTCAGAAATAGGTCTATTAGAAGACAATAATTTCAGCAATTTACAACCTGGTTTTAGAGGCTGTTGAAGGATTTGCTTTGCTTCCTAAGACTGTGCTTCATGCTCCTCATGCAGAGATGGGAGAAAAAAGTCACGCTGCCTCATAGTCTGCAGTGCTGATCCAGCGAATGCTGGGGAGACAGGCCAGCGTGTTGTGGTTTCTGGCTGGTTAACAGGCAATGGGATAACCAATCCAGTAAATAAATAATAATAGTATTTTTTAATCTTTGTTTTAATAGATTTGGATTTGGTTTAAAAGGGATTAAACAGGAAGCATCTGAGCATAGGCTTTCTCCTTTCTCTAAGTGCACAGCAGCCACTGGTATTCACATTCTGTGCCCTGGGTGAGGGAAGATTTCCTATTTGTCATTACTGCTGCAGTGCTGCTGTTGACAGAGCGGCTGCATCCCTTGTCCCTCTGCAGCAGTTGCCGTGTATACAACAGCAGCAGCCAGGAGCACTGGAACATAAATACGTCCAAAATCATACTTCAATTTAATTACCTATAAAACTTATTCTGTAAAAGAGGGGAAAAGAATTCACTATTGCTTTCCTTAAATAGATCAAATTTCAGTAATAATCCTGAAAGTTCCTTTACCTCTGATTTAGAGAATGCAGGAAAGGCCTGGATAGTCACTTAATCAGCTGTCCGCTGGTAGAAGGAGCTTGGTACTGCAGCAGAGATTCAATGCTCTAATTAAGAAGTCTCAAGCTATCAGGATTTTCCATTATGAAAACAGAATGTCGGTTTGCCTCACAATTACGATGTTATCTTGACTCGTCTCATGTATCACAGACATATGGAAATTAATTTGAGGGAGGGAAATTTAGAATGTGTTCTTTTACGCCATTCTCTTTTGAGAAGGTGGGGAAAAAAAGAGCACTGACCCTTTAAAAGTCCTGAAATTTCTTTTCAGTGCTTTTATACTGCATCCTTGTACCTGACTTTTTTTTTTCCCCTATCAGAAAAAAAAAATGCATCTGGATTGCTTATCTTCCTTAAGAGGTGCAATCCTGTAGGAGATATAAAGGGCTTAAAATCTCTACTTACACTACAAATTCTTCCAGTTTTCTGGGTGTAGGGCTTTGTACCACTGCCTATGTTTTCTCTGAGCAACCTATTCCAGGTTGGTTTCCATTTCAAAAAAACCTCTTCCATTTGAAAGCACCATTTCTTTTGTTCCTTTCTAAACATTTCTTGGAGGTCATATCTCTAAATTATGTAGGCAAATCTCCACAGAAAAGGTAGATCCTATCAGAAATCAAAGTCATGGAAATGGTATTCTCTGCTGAGTTGTATCTGGGCACGTTACTATTTAATATAAAGGCAAGAAAGTAATAGAGTCCCCAGGACTTAGGAAGTCCTGTTGCGAAGAATGGCAGAACTGAAGAATAGAGAAGCCATTTGATGATTGTGTTATCAGCTGCAATCTGCAGTGCAAAATTCTGTTGCTGCATGTCTTCCTTTCAAGGTCTGTTAGAGAGAGAGAGAGAGAGATAGTGTGTGCATATGTATAAAAAAAATTTGTAAGGTATTGGGCTAGGCAGTAATTGGTGCATGGTGACTTGGCAATAACGAATACTGAGATTCGGTACCTGAGCATGTAAGAAGGTATTTTCACTCCTTTGTGAGCAAACCTCCCTCTCTTAATTAACAGCGAGAGGGCCTTTTGTAAGGAGGAATAGAAACCACCCAGGTTAGACTCCTCTTCTCCTTTGCCTTTCAGAGGAGCCCTTTTCTCCCTACTGAGAGCCCAGCCTCCTGATTTTGACATCACGATTAAGTCTCCAAAATGGGAACACACCAGGATAAACATCTGTATAAACAGACACTTAGGTGTGTAAGCCTTTGCATGTTGAAACTAACTCTGAAAATAAACTCTCCTGACGCAGGCATTGCTTTTTGTAAAGCTTATTTCACACTTCACAGTTCACTTCACCTGAAACCACCGTTTTCACATCTTCTGTGTGGTTGTTGAAGAGTGTTACAGAACTAGGCTCTATCTGAATGGCAGAACTTGGGCATGGTCCCGTGCTCACAGACTTAAGGGCACATCCAGTCACATCCCAACTTATATCAACCTAGAGAATGTGGATTTACAGTTTAGTTTCTGATGCAGGCTTTTTGGCAAGTTTATGATTTGAGAATAAATTTGCTACTATTTTCAGTCTGAAATGACTTGATCTGCATTTGTAGCCTCTCAAAGGAAAGAGTAAATATCTTTGTCATTAAATGTGGAGAGTACACTGTTAATTTTTCCCTGCATTGATTTCATTTTATTTTTAAAAAAACATACACCATTTCTTTTTTATCGTATCTGAATTTTCTCTTTGGATGAAAGAATCTCCACTTGCCTGCCACCGAATTGTCATGGAGCTCATTACCTCCGATGAGATGAGCATTGGCGTGGAATAATTAAACTTACTTCCTGCTGGCAAGCGGGAAATCTTTCCACCCCGTTCCTTTTGATTTGACCTTTGACTAAACACATTTCTCTTTGCTACATGGACGGTATTTCATCCCCTCAATTCAGTGTGTTGTTTTATCCTGCATGAGACAGTGATTTCTACAGCACTGTTTTCAAAACTGTTTGCAAGAAAGAAAATGTGATCTTTTATATTGTTGAATGAAGACAAAATTTTGCCTGTGCAAATGCTTGTTAGATGGCAATAAAATCTGATTTTTCTGCCTGTGTGAATTAATTTCCATAATGGAATTTCATTATTAATACTTTTTAATGAAGTTGTGCTGCTTTTTTGTATACAATGTAGTGTTTAATCATGTAAGAATCTAAATCAGAGCTTTCTGGTGTAATCCACCATGTAAAGATAGCTCTTGGGAGGCTTCACAGAGACTCATGAGTTAATTCATACTGAAATGAAGAGGAATAACACTTCTTTTATAAGTTTTTCCTTAGTTACCAGTAAAAAACATCCGACATCTTAAAAATAAAAAAAAAAAACACCACAAAAACCCTAGGCAAGAAAGTAATTTCCCTTCCTTGATTTGTCACTCTGACCCTATTTTCTTTTTCTTGTTTTTCAGTGGAGAAACTTGCCTGCCAGGGATAACACGTGGGCTCGAGTCCCTCTGTAGCAGAGAAGGGAGGATTAAACAAGGGTCTCCCTGATCCTGCGGGCGTTAGCTCACCCAGCACTGATGGGAGCACCGCACTGCTTGCAATTCTCCACCCCCAGCTGAAAAAGCTTGTTTGCTGCTCAGTTTGTGAAAGAAAGATACTGGCACCTTTCCCCTCTGGAGAACGGATTGAGGTACGTCCCTGAAACCCCTGAGGAAAATCCTACCTCTCCATGCCAGCTTTGCCTTCTGATGCCTGTAGGCATTTTCCTGGGGAGCATGGGGTACTACACAGGCCCCGCTCGAAGCTACCGACTTCAGCTCGGGTTGCCTCCCCACGTACCCCAGAGGCAGCTTGCACAAAATAAAGCTGCCTGCGTCCTGTCTGGGCTCTACTTCCAGTATCACCGACAAGAATGGCCCCGCCAGTGAAGGGTCACCTCCCTGGCAGGTGGGAGTGTAAAGGCTGCGGAGCCAAGCGCTTCGAGCTGAGTCTCGGGTCCATTCAGCACTGCTTACCGAGCACAGCCCAAAAGAGACCTTCTGGGGGCATCTGTGGCTTCAGGCTGTGGAAGCAGGGCTGGTGTCCGTGTGTTGTGCAGAGCAGGTGAGCTGTTTCTAGCTGGTATGTTCCTTCAGTTAGGACAAATTTTATCATTTGTTATTTTTAAGTATCGACAATACTGAACTGTGTAAAAGAGGAGCAGGCATACCTCATAACTACGTGAGCTTAAAAACAAAGCGGAAAATCCAACAGCCAGCGATGTACATATGTAATGTTGACTTGAAGGAACATGTTTGTATACAAATACAGTTCCCCACTTTCTAAAAATGTGTTCCAAAGCATGTTAAAAGGTCTAACTTTGAAACTGAAGCTCACTCTTAGGCAACAGCACAGAGGTAAAGTTAGCTACTGGTATATCAGCACAAGATACTAAAAGAACCTGATAAATAGGACAGTGATGAATAATAGAATTCTGAGGAAAGTTAAGGATGAAATGTCCAACTAGCTAACCTTCCCCCCTCAAAAACAAAAAGAAACAAAACAACAAACACCCCTCCCCTTTATTTGCAATCCTGCTACAGCTGGCTATTATTCACAAAAGGATTTTAGAGGTTCTTTTTGTTGTGCTTTGGGTGGGTTTTTTAAATTAAAATCACTGTAAATTGAAGATCAGTAAGCCTTGCTTCAATATAAAAGAAGTTACATAAAATGATAATTAAATCTAGTTTTAAATAATGTAGTCCTGAGCTAGAGCGGCTTTTTAATGGAAAGCAAAAGGGAGCTCAAAAGATCAGGAGTTAAAAATGTAAGAGAAAATAATCTTATAAGGAAGATAGCACATAATTGCACATAATTGACCTCTGATATATACAGATATTCAGTGTTCAAAAAGATATGGATTACCTTAATTTACTAAACACTTAAAAGGGATATAAATTCTCGTGTTTCAAAGGTAGAGCCCAATTTCCAGTGAATGGAACAAAGAAAAGAAACTTTCACTGCATATACCTGTCATTTCGTCATTGCCCACAAGGACAAAATCCCACAAGGGGATTTTTCTCCAGTACCAACTTCTGTGAGGAGCAGATTGCTGGGGCTGATTCTGACTGGTAATTCAAGCTGCACTTCTGCTGTGCAAGTAACTGCAAGGTGAAGCAGATAGGGTGCAGAAACAGAAAAGATGAGAAAAGGAAACAGAAATACTCCCCCCTTTGAGAAACTGGTTACAGCACTGGCATGTCTTTTAGGAAATCTTTTATCCCTACTGTCCTTCTAAGACGCCCTAGTTCAGCCACTGGAAAGAAGACACATCCCAAGTGACCCATTAGCAAAGAGAGGAATTGGGAAGCGCACACAGGAGAAAATAGGATCCCACAGGCCCTTTTATATTTTTTGTGCTTTCTGCAGGATTCACATCAAAGGGAGTTTTGCTTTAAAAATATGTTTCTTTTTTCTAGAAAACCTTCATTGTGAGAATACTAATATTCTTTCCATAGCAAGGAAACTTTTTTTTTTAAGCTTTGGCCAATGATCCAGTTTTTTCCAGCTCCTTTCCAATGAAGTTATTATTCTGAAGTCCCCAAGTGCACAAACAAGATAGATTGTAGTAAACCCTCTAACAGCAGACTCTCATTTCACTGGAGTCACAAGCAATACATTTTTATCCATATACCCAGCACCAAAAGGCTCTGATATGGTAATTTTTACCTCCTTTACTTCCTTTTCTCCTCCTTCCTTTGTATTCATCTCAACGTATTTAAAGCAAGAGACACACGGCTGTGTAGATGCATTCATACCAGAGAGCTGAAAAGCACATGTGCTACACCCACCAGAGAAACTGGAGGCTAGGGCTGGCTTAGGATATATTCACACTGGTCCATTTTATCAGCAGCTGAGAAGAGAACTGGTCTAGAGAGGACCAGTCAGGCTGCTCTCGGCAGGATGGTTTGCTGGATCGACTTTGCTGTTACACCCTTTTTTTTTAATTGCCTACCTGCCTTATAAAAGGCACTGACAGCTACCATGGACCCCTTGCAGTCAGTTGAATAAACACAGCTTCTAGTTCTCAATGTGTTTCCTTTCATAGCTTTCGATTTTCCTGTCAACTCAGAATTAATATTTTGGTAATACTTTCACGTACCGTCTTCCAGGGGCTCGTACCCATTTGTTTTTTCAAAAGCTGCTGAGTCAAATTAAAATTCTAACAGATCTTTGGTTGCCTGGTACCTAAAGTGCTCTTGAAAACTTTAAGCTGTAACTTGTTACATAAAAAAAAAAATCAAAGTTTATATGTGCAATTTTAACAAAAAAAATGATATTGGAGTTGCAAATTTTGACATTCATCCTGCTCAAGGAAGCAGGATTAAAACACAAATGGGCCTAAGGTCTCTGTAAGCATTGCAATCAGAACAGGCAACTCTTTGTAATTAAACCACAGCTATGATGCAGAAAATTTCATCTCAAGTAAGAATGGGAATATTGAAGAAAGTTAATTTTCTAATACCTCGTGTAACACAGAAGCAGCCCTAGGATGCACATCTGAGACTGCATAATCCGGGAATTAGCTAAAGAGACAATGGCAGTAAAGATTCTTTAATTCAAAAAGCCGAGTGCTCAAACCACACAAAAACCACTAACAAAGTGCTACAAAAGATGAAGTGAACAAACTGCTGGCCGTGTAATTATTCTCCCAGCAGGCTCATCAAACAACTCCCAGCATGCTCTCCTGCCTCTTCTGGGGATGTTTTGACTAAATCTAACAAAATAATAGCTGCAGTCACCTCCTTTTACAGTCACTTGCGATACAAATTGGATGCAGTGTCAAGTCCTTGAAGAAATTGATGGTTCTCATCAGCAGTATTTGACTGTCAGATGCAAACCACCTGGCAGACATGCAAACCTTTTGAAGGCAATTGGAAAAAACATCCTTTTTTTTCTAGAATGAGAAATCCTCAGGGAGCAAGCATGCTGAAATATGCACTTTTGATATGTTTCTTTTTAAGAGGAAAGGGATTTTTTTTATATCATTTTAGGTTATTTTAGGAAAAGGTATAAATGCTTTTGGAAACTTCTCAAGCAAATCACTCGGTTCACTCTTCCTTAGCATAGGCATCATCTTTATCCTCAGGAATAAGCAAGTTGAGCAAAACTAACTTCAGGAGCTGTTTCAAGGCACTTGTCCATTCTACATCTTTTAATCCTAGTCATAAATATTTATTGTTTTCAGAATTTGCTTCCAAAAATTGAACTAGAACTCAGAGCTTAATTACCATAGGTCTTTAACAGGAAAATGATTCTCAGCTTTAACGCACCTTGGTGAGACTTGAACTGCTAATATAAACGTTTCTTTCACCCTCTCCGTGACAAACTCAAAAATAACCTAGAGCCAGAGCTTCACAGTTAGTTAGGTCTTTCACAACCATTGGCCTCACAGCACAGTTTTGATAACTATAGATACGTTTTATGTCTGAGTAACTTATAACAATGGCAGAAACTTTAGCAACTTGTAGGTTTTAACTATAGAAAAAGCTGTAACATCTCCCAGAAGAATACCAGTATGATAAAGTTGCAAGATGAGATGTGTTTTCTCTGTGGCTTTTTGTACACTATCAGACATAAACATAAAGCAGTCTTCCGACTCCTTTAGGTCATGAGAAGTTGGAAAAAAAAAAATCAGTTGCCCTCCTCAATGTACAGAAAATAGTGGATGTCTCCACTAATAATCAGCAGTATGAGTTCACACAGCTTTTAGTCAGATTTTCTGGATTTGAATGAGGAACGTCTTTGAAATCCGCGTTTACTGCTGGACATGAGCTTTGGAGCACCTCACCATCATTGTCCCAAATATAAGGCTATCTGTTAGCGGGAGAGGAGAGGGCACTGCCTAGAATATCTGAGTAAGATCATGGTGGTCAAAATGGAAAGTTGATCTGTTGACACAAGGAAGCTGCAAGGCTACACTAGGGATCCATAAGACTTCAGGATAGAGCCGGTAGGAGATCCCATTTAGGTTTGGAGGCCTACAGCAAGAGGCTTTAGCCCTAGCGTATTATGAACCTATCCACCATTGGAGATTTCTGCTAATGTTGGATAGGCATCAAAATGCATTTCTCCCTCTCCCTCTACAGACATGGAGCTGAAGCAGTACCTGTGGCATAAGTCAAAATGCTTCTGTAGAAATCAGTTACTTCTGAGAGAAAAAACCCATGATTCCTACTCTATGTGCTATCTATGTCTTGTCATACTCTTGTGGGGGAGAAAAGTTATGAATCTCGTGATGTTTCTGACTGCTTCACAAATTCATGTCCTTTAAGGTAAAGCAGGACCATTAGCCTCTCTCTCTCCTCACTGTGCCTCACATGGGTCACAGCATCTCCTTACCAGTGCAGCAAGGCATATAACTTGCAAGTCAGGAATAAGGACACAATAAGTCGGCCAGAATGAAAGCCCTGGGGTGTTCCTCCTGCTGCATCCCCCGAGGGCAGTAGGAGCGTGTTTGGCGACCCACCCACCCACACCTCTTCCAGCCCAGGCAAGAGGCCCTGGCTGCCCTGTTCTAGGTAGTCCTAGGTAGGGAGGGAGTTATGCTTCTAGAAATATTTGCTTGTGAAAAGGTTATGAAGTGGAAAATGTTATCTTTAAAACCTCTTTATATCACTGAATCCTCGTAAAGCACAACGTTTTAGTTTTGTTCTTTATTTTTTTTTCCTTGACTCTACATGGTTTACAAGCTTAGGATAGCTGAAAAATCCAGCTTGCCTTCGGAGAAAGCTGTTTTCACTGGTGACAATTCAAAATGTTAGACTTATTCAAAACATGACATTTACATGTCTAAGTGGATAGATCGGTTTCAGTGTGTGAGTTAGAAAGTCTGCTCTCATCTGTCATTGAGTTTATGGAAGTGTATGTACTTGGAACAGGCTTCTCTTTTTTTTTTTAAGGTCCTTACCCACAAACTTCACCATCTCAAGTTAGAAAATCAATACTGTGTTGACACAGTTTACCATGGTTTTTACAGTCTTTAGGGTAGCATGTTGGATAATGGATGATTTGCTCCAGGTTTCGTTGTAAGATCAAGTTAACAACAGGGTCATCCAGAATATTCATCCTTTACACTACTTCAAGAATTGCAAATATTCTTTCTATACTAACATGCAAACAGAAATATGATCCCTAGCCTTTGCGAAGCTAAACTCCATGTGAGATAACTGGCAATTTCCTGCATCTTCCTTGTCTTCTTCAGTCCTCAAGAGATCTGTTTCTCCTTTGTCTGGCCTGCCCCACCACCTTTTCCTGGTCACATTTGCTATGGAAGGGTTGCTTCTGTCTCCACTCTCGTCTCTTGTTCTGGATCTAACAGAGCCAGCCCTGCGACCAAATTAATTAACTTGAGCATATGGCTGCAACACCGGCCTGCAGGAGCACAGGTCCTGCATGTCACGGCCAGAGCTAGCACAACTGCGCCACAGTCCCAGGCTTTTTGCTGTCCCCAAAGAGGACATTTTACTATTCCCACTGAATTCAACAGAGCTGGGATTTGGCAGCTGCTCCTTCTGCTCAGTCCCCAGAAATTTGTGTCTGTAGGTACAGAATTCATGAGTTCAGGCTGGACAATTTCTTCTGTCAGGGTGGCCGGGAATGCAGGTTACAGTGGAGATGCAGGGTGCGAGAAGACAAGTCCTCGCCACCTTCCTTGCACTCGCAGGGACCCGGCTGCACTCCATCTCTGCCTGTTGCAGCTGAAGGCAGAGCCAATTCCTCTGTCTTTCCAGCCTTACGGTCGTTCCCGTCAGGTCCCAAAGGCATTGACCCGCTGCTTTATCTGAAAACTTCTAGTTTAAGATGTGGCCTGAGAAAAAAGAACATTCCTTTTCTTTGGGGTATATATTTCTCCCTGCACATCTCATTACAGCCTGGTCTGTTTAAACATCAAAAGTGCTTTGTAAATATATACAATGAGGCTAAGTGATTAGAATAATCTAATGCAAATTTCAAAGACTGAGCAGATCTGAGAAAGCAACACTGTCGTAAGTTTTATTTCCACAGCCTGAACGGAAGTAATATAACTAAAATACAGGTTGTACTTCAAAGAAAAGCAGTGTTGAAATTCTAATAAGTAAGAGGGTTGCTCGAAGGCGGGGAGGGGAACGTGGCAGGCGGTGGGATGCGTTGTAGATGCATCTCGTTTGTTCATAAACGCCTTAAAACCGTAATAACGTCTCCGCGAGCACTGAGGCACTCTTTTCCCACTAACTTTTGCCGTATACTATTTTCACACGTCCTGATTCATCCCCTGAGCCTGACTGCAACATCGCAGGGGGCCATCGCCCCGGCCTCTCCCTGCGGCCCCCGCAAGCGCTGCGGGCGAGAGCCATCTAAAGGCGGCCCAGGGAAGCGGCGGCTCCTCCGGGCACCACCCGGCCTCGGCCCCCGCTTGCCCAGATGACGTCCGTTTGTAGCCTGAAGTAGACAGCTTTCATGTATTTTGTAATGGAATTGTGATATATGTGGCATGTGCCCCATACAACAGAGTAGCCTGGAGAATAAAAGTTCCTGCACACACGTGCCAGGATAACAAGATATTTAATTGCTGTGCTAAACCTCTGGTAAAGTTCAGGCGGAGCCGGGTATGGGGAAGGGAGCTAAATTTGTGTATTAAAGACATGGGAGGAGGAGTGAAGCCTCCTTCACGCCCAACTTCCCTGTTGGCCAAGGGGACCGAATTTGTCCCTTGCGAAGCTCTGCCGCAGTAGTGTTGTCTCACAAAGGGAGTTCGTTACCCGGTGTGCGATAATCCAATTCACACACTGAGTCTGATATCGGATTGTAGCCTGAAGTAGACAAGTTTCATATATTTTGTAAGGGAATTGTGATATATGTGGCATAGGTACACGTAGAAACCGTAGAAGGATAGAGCAGGAGGTAAAGCGCTAAATCTCTGAGCTACGTAACTAATCATTGCAGGGCCTTAGTAAACGTCAAAGAACTATTTGAGAACACTCGAAGGAATAACAAAGACTGGAGATACCTCTATTTTCACCAGGAATTTGGTGTCAACAAGAAGTCACAGTAACTAGGGGAAAGGTAATTCCGGCAAGGGGAGATCGCGACCACCGACCCAATTCAAGGCTAAGAGGACTACCCCCGCCACTCTCCTTGAGCATGCGCCATGAATTAAAATCACACCGTAGCTTTAAATCGAAGCGGAGAAAATATAGGCCAATGGAAAAAGAAAATGATAAGGTAGTTTAATGAATATGTATTAGATAGGTGTACACAAGGTAATGGTGTGTATAAATTACTGTAGACACTTTTTGTGGGTGTGCTAACTCTGTGGAATTGCCACCTAGCACCCATCTCTGCGCAGAAATGCAATAAAGCAATATCTCTCCTGAGTGTGTGAGGATTGGCTGATGGCAGACCGGGTAAAGAATCCGCTTTTCGGACAACACAGAGGCAAGGATCACTCTTCGGTATCCTAGAAAAAAGGAAACCTAGCGGAAAAGCAAAATATGGTGCACGGATTACCCAGAGGCAAGGGAGGGCAGTGGTGGCTGAGCCCTACAGGATGCCACAAACCCGATCTCTGCAGCTGGTGAAGCGTTCATGGTCTGAGCGTCTTGTCCTTGTCCCCCTCATGTCCCTGGTGTGGCAGCGTGTGTCACCACCAAAGGGGACGGTGGAGAAAGGCGGAAAGGTGTAGAGGCTGATGGGGAGGTGAGGGAGCCTCGTTAAAACATCCGCTTTGGATTCAAACTTCCTCAAGGCTGCACAGCTTTTCCTGCCAGCAGCGAGCAGCAAGTTGAAAAAAAAATTCCTGGGCTCCAGAGCTGCCAGAGCGGCAGCGGCTGCCTTCCTGCGAGGGAAGCCTGGTGCGGAGCAGATGGTGCCTCTGGTCCTTGAGCTGGGGCTGAGTCTCCCACCTCCTTTCCCTCCACGTTATCCACCAAGACCCACGGCAGCTCCACAGCCCAAAGCGCTCGTTCCTTCCATCGTTACCGCTTCCACCCAAAGCGCAGTGGGCACCTCATCAGGGAGCTGATGGAGGGCTTGGCACATGAAGGCTAGGAGTATGTCTTTTTTTAATTCTGAGGACAGGCATTTTCATGAGAAAAAAGGTACGTTTTCAGATCAATAATAGGTGAACAGTTCAGAAATAAAAGCCTTTCCCTCAGAAATGCAAATCATCTGCTGCTCTAACATCTCCAGGGTGCTAATGATCTTAAAGCACTGCCTTTTTGCTGTCTGCAAAGCAACCGTAGCTTGACCTGTGAAGGACAATTTCATTTCAAGTGACCCGAGGAAGCAATAAAAATGCAAAGACAAAATGGAAAGAAATATTTATTTGAACAATCATGGTACTATTTTTATTTGTATCGTAGAGATCATCGACCAGTTCTGTATGATCTTTGCAATCCCTAGAAATTGTAATGTTCCACTGTAGCAAATGCACAGAGTTTAAGGTCAATGTCGAGTCATAAAATAGCTACAAGTACAATTTAAGCTTTTGCAATTATGGGCAAAACAAGAAAAAGGTACTTTGTACTCCATCTGGAATTCTACTCGCTCTGTACACAGTGTTAATAAAATACAGATGCAACTCAGGCCGGTGGTAATCAACATCAGGAGCTTCTCGGCAGCCTGTATGAATTGTATTTTGTTGGTCTTAGCCCAGTGCCCGTTAGACAGACAATTATGCTACAGCCAGAGCCTTTGTGTCATTGGCAAGGACCAAGGGCTGTACCGCATTTTCTCACTGAATTCCACTTTTGGAAGTAGAGCTAATCACTTTTGAGCACTGTGGGGTCCCTCCTCCCGGGCACCGCTTGTGCTCATAGCATTCATGGTCTCTGAGGGCAGAACGTCTATCTCCAGGGCTGCTGGGTAAGTAAAAAACCGCAGATATGCATGGGCCAACCAAGAAAGCTGTGACTGATGTAAGTGCAGCAAGTAGAAACTATCAGACTGTCTGTTTTACACGGAGAGGGGTGGTACTTCTTCACCACCTGCCTATCCAGAATCAGCCCCACGTGCTGAGTGCAGTCGGAGGCATTGCTGCAGGCAAAAGACACAGTGTGCCTGCAAAGCTCTCTGGGTGCACGACATCTGGCATGGCCAGGGCTTTGCTATCTAATAGAACTCTAATCAATTACAAGAAAAAGATTTGTAAGTGCACCTCTCTTCTCTGCCGTGCAACTTCTCCCTAACCTGCCTGCGATTTTTCTCCATGGGAGGATGCTAAATTCAGAGCTTAACACTGAGGCGGCATCTCCCATACCACGCTCTCTGGTTTGCCCTGCTCTCTACAAACCAGCCTTTACTTGCATTTGGCACGAGGGAGACATTTGTTTCCAGTCCACATTTTGCAAGATCACCCTTTCTGAGAAACACAGTCGTTCCTGCCAGCGGAGCGTGCCTTAGCCCTCCACTCAGCCCAGCTTTCAAGCCTCGTTGGATCCATATGCTTCGAATGATCAGGGTGATTTTTCTCCTGGTTTCTGCATGGGTATGACTTGTGGCTACCTCATCCATGCAATCATGGCCATATGCTCTTGGGTACCAGCAGAAGCATGAGAGAAAAGATTATGCTCTTCAGAGAACTGTGTCTGTCATTAGCGCAGCTGCCACCGTAACGGTACAGGGCCGGTGAGCTTCAAGTTTTCCTGTTAAGACTCGCTATTCTTCTACGACGTGACCTTTCGCGCTCAGATTTGTCATGCACCTTCACAGGTTGGAAATCGTATTCTGAGCCATTAAATCCCCCAGTCCTATCTCGAATAATATGCTTTGTAGAAAAATTTCTTGAAGGCATTTCTGCGAAAATACAAGTAAATATGTTTTTTAAGGCTGTAAGGATCTGGAAATATGTATTTGTTCACTGAGATGCTTTAAAAAGAGTACCAGGCTTAGCAAGTGAAAATAAAATAGGTCTGATTTATACAGTAATACAGTAAAAAGGCTGTGCAGGAAAAATGCAAACAATCATTTTATATATGTTTATGCACATTAACTCTCTAAGTGATTATACAGTCTCTAACATCTAGATTTTCACGGAGTTTTGTAATGCTTCAAAGGAATACAGCTGCAAATAGACAAGTATAAGTTTCGTTTCTCTCATTTCAGTAACAGCAGACGCATATTTTTGCTTTCAGAAGCTGCCTCTTCTGTCAGCTGTACTTACATTTTTGTCTGCTTTTATGCTGATAAAATTCCACGGACGTCAGCTATAGCAAACCTTCATGCTTGATAAATGTGTGAGCAAGAAGAGAATCAGGGTCATACTAAACAAACAAATGTCAATCATCAAGGAATTAGTGGGGGTTTTAGCCTGCTCAGAGGAAAGGTAAGTGAAAGGGCCTTTGTATAATTCTTCCTCCATGCTCAAAGGTAATATGTGGATGGCTCTAGCTAAATAAAAGCTTATTTTTTGCTTTCTTTTTTCCTTGTGTGCTCTCAGAGGAAATGGTATTGAAAAGGCTAAAGCCACTGACATTTTGGTGTCGTGAAAGAGTGGGAGTGTAAGCTAGAAATTAATGGAAATGCTCCCCTAAGTATATGATCCATTAAGTTGTTTTGCAACGCTGAGAAATGAAGCGTAGAGTATTTTGTTAAAGTCCATATCCCATGGGGAAGAAAGCAAGATTATGATCTTTCACTGCAACAGGCCAAGCCCTGCCGTTGACCACATAGGTGTAAATCCAGAATACCTCCAGTTTAGTTAAAGGAACCGCCCTGAATTCGCCCCAATGCAGCTGAGGACTAACCCAGGGCCCGCATCCCCAGTTTGGATGTCCCTGGGCCGGTGTGCCCAACGCTGTGAAGCAGCCGGTGGCAGCTCGCTGGCCTGCTGTCGTGGTTTAGCTCCAGTCGGCAACCGAGCACCACACAGCCGCTCACTCCCGCTCCCCCTCCCCGGTGGGATGGGGGAGAGAATCGGAAGGGAAAAAGAAAACTCGCGGGTTGAGATAAAAACAGTTTAATAATTGAAATAAAATAACAATAATAATGATAGTAATAAAATTGCAATGAAAAGGAGAACGAGAGAGAGAGAAACAAAACCCAGGGAAAAAAAACAAGTGATGCAACCGCTCACCACCCGCCGACCAACGCCCAGCCAGTCCCTGAGCAGCGATCGCTGCCCCCCGGCCAACTCCCCCCAGTTTATATACTGAGCATGACATCATATGGTATGGAATAGCCCTTTGGCCAGTTTGGATCAACTGTCCTGGCTGTGCCCCCTCCCAACTTCTTGTGCACCTGGCAGAGCATGGGAAGCTGAAAAAGAAAGTCCTTGACTAGCCTAAGCACTACTTGGCAACAACTAAACCATCAGTGTGTTATCAGCATTCTTCTCATACTAAATCCAAAACACAGCACTATGCCAGCTACTAGGAAGAAAAATTAACTCTCTCCCAGCTGAAACCAGGACACCTGCGTGAGGAGAACTTCAGCCAGATGTGTTGGTACAGGAGCAATGTAGGGCATCACAGACAACCCCTGCCCACTCCCAAGTGAGGGATAACTTGTTCAGTGCTAGGATTGACTGTAGTTTTCTGAGTGACTTTTGTTGTATTATGACTGCACAGAGCTGCTTACCCTTTCAAGAAAATAAGATATCCATTCAGTGGAGAAAGGAGGTTGCATTATTATTCTGCAAACAGCATTTATAAAATCCAGTCATTAACGCTATGCCCACAGCTCTAGCACCAAAGGACGGCGTTTCACTCTGTCCTGGCAGAACAGATCGATTACCAGTTTTCACTGGTATGTATCTTGATGTGCTGCTGCCTTTTTCCTACAACTACTGACCAGCTTGACACTGTAGTTGCATCGCTCAGCAGTTTCTGCTCCCTCTGCCAGGCATTTAGCTATTCAGTTGGTGTTCCAGCGTATTTTCTTCTGCTTTGCCTACAGACCTGAAGGGCAGGAAAGGGACCTCCCAGGCTTGGCCAGAGATGGGTCTGAACTGGTGTTTTCAGGGGTGCTCAGCTGCAGCAGGTTTTCTTTTCAAACTCAACTCAAAGGATGAAATAAAGAAAAGCAACTCTCTGAGGGTTCTCTTTACATTGCATACCTGAAACCTGAATAAAAACAGAAACCAGGCATTAAAGAAGTGCCAGCTTCAAAAAGTTGTTGGCACTGACAGAACGTGGCTGATCAATGGTGCTGCTATCAAGGCGAGCTTTAACTGAAGCTGTTTCCCCTTGGTCTGCTGCCAGGGACAGCAGCAGAGGTCCCTTCTCTGAGGAGCTCAGGAGGGAAGGCAAAGGAGCCTGGAGGAATTCCTTTGTGGCAGTGACTACAGACCAAGAGAAACCTCTCAGCCACGTACATTTTTTACAGCCAAAAGCTTAGTAAACATTAAAAGCAGGCAGTACGCGGTTGAAAAGAAAGGCAATTCAGTCCTCAAATACCCTTTTCATAGTATTCTGTCTTCAGGTTTTGTGAAATGGCAGGGGAGATGAAACACATCTGAAGACAGTGAGGTACCTCTCCATCTTTCCCTCTGCATTCGCCATACTGGGATCTGAAAAGCAGCAGAATTATGAGGCCGTGGTTGCCCAGAGCAAGGGCTCTCTCCCCACTGTCAGTTCAAGAAAAGATAAGTCCTCAGCGGGAGGAGTCTGACCCAAGCACATCAAGAAGTTTGTTTGTGGAGGGTAGCGTGCCTCGACCTGGGATTTCCCGGGTGACCCCCACACTAGAGGTGCAGCAAGTCTGATGCTTCCAAAAACTAGCATGGCATGTGCCATGCACTCCTGGAGCGCAAACATATGGGTCCTGCACAGAGAGACCGACGCTCCCAGGGCACCGCAAACTTGCTGTCCTCTCCCCCTGGGGCCAAGCAGTGCGTGCACAGCGAGTGCGGGCCTTGCTTGGGCTTTTTCAGGGGAGGCTTCAGCCTCTGCTGCGAACAGGTCAGGAAGCCACAGCGTCAGACTTGCAACGTCAGGCCAGATGTTGAGAGACCATGCTGGCCCTCCTGCACACAAGACTGCTTTAGGGCACCCCGGGCCCATGACCTAGGACCGTGCCGTCTCGTAGACATATCCAAAGGAGCTTCGACCCACCCGGCTCAGGTGCTGCGCGCTGCAGAGGCACCTTGGGCTCAGGAAGCTGGGGGGGCTCATCCACCGGCTTCGGGCTGGCTTTTTACCAACTTCACAGCTAGATCAGGTTTGTTTGCAGAAGCCAAACCCACACGTGTGAGCCGCGCAGCTGACATACTCCAGTTAGTACCTTGCAGGCAGTAAAGGAGTTATGCTGAAGTTGGCAGGACTGCTGGTGTGACCGACAATCACGTTTAGTAACGGGGCCCCTGTCATTTCACAGCCTTGAAGTAACTCTGTCTTTCCAGTTCCGTCACACACTTTCTGAAGCAATGATTTTTAATTTTTCTTCTGAAAATGAAACAGATGCTTTTAATAAACAAGCAGAGCCCTTGGGTGCTGCATCTTTTTAACCAGATGACAGTGTGGCTAGAAACCATCTCTCAATATGATAACTTTCGCCTTATCTCTAAAGTAACACATTTGCCTGATCAATCGAATATAAAAATACAATTTAAAATGGCTACATTTTGGTTTTCTGAAATTCACTACTTCTTTAGACTGTCACTCTTCTCCCCTAAGCTGCAATATAACTTTAGTTAATAACCTTCTCCACCTTACAGTATAGTCCCATCAAGACTCCTTTCCTTTAAAAGAAACTGATTTGATTTTTTGGCTGCTGGCGGGTGAGGAGAAGGAAAAACTGAGTTTGGAGAGGAAGCAGGATTGCTTTCGTGTTTTGCTTTTCTTTCTGTGCATCTAAAATTTAGACAACGAGTAAACCTTTCCCACCTGTGACTAGGCAGAAGTAGGTTACATTACCTAGAGCAATTGCAATAACTCACTTGCCACTTTTATAGAACTCTCTGCTTTATTAGTTTTATGCTGATAACTTTATAGTTACTTTCCAGGCATATAAAAAGTCGGTAATAGAAATCACAAAGGTAGCTTAATACCTGAGTTATCGTGTAATCGCCTGGATGCAGCTGAAACTGGATTAATACTATGTTAGCTCTTTCAACTGGCCAGTGATATAGTTTATGTATCAAGTAAACTGTTTTCCGTGTAAACTGGACAAGTGACAGAAGGACCTCTTCTCCTGACAGCGCAAGTCCTGTAGTATTTAGGAGCATAAATTTTAGACAATCTGGGCAGAAGCTACTCTTCTACTGATAAAGGAGCAATGGGATAAACCTGGAATCCTAACGTTTGGAGTAGTGGCATTAGTAAAAGCAGAAAACTCTATAAATCTGCTGGATCTTCAAAGTGTTAAAGAACTCGGGTTTATTTATATCAAAAGCTAGTGCTTTCACGGCTTACAGGCACAGATGGAGAAACAGCTTTCAGTATTTCGGCCATGATGAAACATTCCACAGTGGCTAGCAGAACGCAAGAGTGAAATTAAAGACTTCTCTTTCCATGGCAGAAATAAGAATGAAGACCATGGATTTCTGGTGCAGCCAGATCTCAGGATTAATCTGAACTGACTAAGGATGGCATGCAATTCCAACACCTCAAAATATATCACAGTGTACAATAGACCCGGGAATTCCTTCTCCTGGCACCTCTACTTAATCTTCCACATCTTCAGAAGGTATTCCTTCAGTCAAGCATCGTATCAGCTTCCTCTTCCCTGCGGAGCGTGGCTGTAGCAGCAAAGAGTTCAGCCAGGGTGCCATAAATTTCCAACTAAGATGGCCACAGAGGTCTCTTGGTACGTGAAAGCTGAGTTTGGAAAAACTGTTTTCAGACTGGGCCTTTAGAAGCACTGTAAGGTATGTTGTTGTTCATACAGTAACAACTGGAAGTGGATACTTGGTGTCTCAGCACGTTTCAAACTTTCCCAGGATCAGTTGCACAACTCCCTTAATTTAAATGACAGGAAACTATTGTTTGCTTATTTCCTACCCTAAACACAGAGGCAATCTGACCTGAGTCTTAAGTGAGGGGGTTTTTAAACCACAGTCACTAATTCCACACTTACGTACAGTCATTAGTTTTGAGTCTCAGAAGGTGGGAAGTCCTGTCGTTAGCAGGAAACCAAAGCACACAAACAGCTTTTTGTTCTGGTCTTTCTGTTCAGCTTCAGAGAGAAATGTTGTGTGCTCTTAGCTCCGGCTTGCAAGGCTCTGTGCAGAGGCATTGCTCGAGGGAGCGCGGGCTCCGCAAGCAGCTGGAGCTTGTGCTCTTTGCCTTGGTCTTGATTAGACTCGATTCTTTAGGCAGAAATGGCTCTCTAAAAACCAGTGACTGGTGCTGGGCTGAGATTCCTGAGACGAGAATTGCCTTCTGCTGTTCCCAGATGCCAGCTCTGGGTAAATGAAAGCGAGTTATACTTGGCACCTTCACGGGTCGGATCACTGCTTGGGCTGAACACTGCTTCTCCATCTGTCACCCCAATATATATATATATATATACACTTTATATATAACCAAGTATAATATACTTGGTTATATATAAAGCCTCTCCGTCACTTACCGTACTGCAAAAGCAACTTACGAGCCTTCAAATGTTTGATCTCACGTACTAAATGATCAATATTAGTGCTAGAAGGAACACTAACACTGGAAAAGGGGCAATGCAAAGGTGCAGCCCCTGCTGCAGTTTAGAGAGGTTTGTCTGAGCCCAGCTGGGAGTGAGCAGGCAACCCCCACCAGCTCCTGCAGGCTCAGGCAAAGGAGGAGTTGTCCAAAGACCACATTCGCCCAGTCCACAGGCTATGTTTCATTGGCACCCAGCTCACCCTAACACAGTCGTGGCTTTCTGGGTGCTAGACGTCAGCTCCTGCGGTTCAGTTGAACCTAGGGGTGAGTGGGCAGCAGCGCGGTCTTTGGCAGGAGGGAAAAGCGCAGAGATTGAGAGGAGCAAAGGACCACAGCGCACAGAGAGCTGTACGGCACAGAGGCAGCTGAAGGGCTAGAGTAGGCAGGTGCAGGAAAACCATCCCTCAGGTTTATTAATAATGTGGTTTGACAATATTCCATGTATTCGAACAAAATGCAGACGCTAGACTTAGTCCAGTAAAGAACATGACAGATCATTTGGCTTTTGTTCTCACCTTAGGATATTTCACCAAAGGACCTGAGCTTAGTTGGAAACAAAATACCATGTCCTGCACCTTCACGGGTCGGATCACTGCTTGGGCTGAACACTGCTTCTCCATCTGTCACCCCAGGGCACGCTCTTCTGCTGGACTGCAGCTTATGAGGCCATAATGGAGCAAGGGGGAAGACCTCTTAACTTTCTCAATGAAGCTGGAGCAAGCTGATTATCTGAGAACCAAACATCTCCAGCAGGACAAAGACTTTCAGATGTGTTTAAATGGCACTGTAGGGGCTGTGGTTCATTTTTGCTGTTAATAATCTGATACAGCTATAATTTTTTTTTTAATACCCAAAGACAAATTACAGCATATAAAAGACCACGAGGTTATATTTTACTTTTCTAGAAGCTGAGATAGTCATACGAGTATATTATGAAGGCATTGTAACAAGAGTGCTAGTAGTTTAATGATAAAACATCCAGGGTCAGTAGAAAATATATATCATCATCTGCAAATTCGTTTTAGATGTAATAAAAATAGCATAGCATAGGAGATCTCTCACATTTTAAATAGGATAAATATTATTTATACTTTATGCTGCAACATTTTATCTTTTGAAGCAGCAGGAAGGTGCAGGAGGACTCCGTACTTGATCACGCAGCATCTGCAAACATGCAGAGGGGCCACGGCAGCTCATCTGACAGCAACAGGCAAAGGCTGCGGTAATTATGGGGCCTGCTGGTGCCGAAGGCCAGCTGCAGAGAGAGGCCACGCTCACCTGTCCCGCCAGGGAGGGGCCAGCTGGGCCCTGCTGAAGGGGTGCAGGTGGGGAGGAAGGTCATAAACAGGGGAGCAGGCAGCGAGCGAGCTGGCAGCTTCTATGGTGCGGAGGAGCCTCGTCCGGCATCCTCGTCCAGAGTCATTTCTGCCTGCGGGTGAGTGATGGTTGAACTTTCTCTACAAGGGAAGTGTGATGGTCAGATGCAGCTGGTGGCAGGGAGAGGAGGGGGGAAGCTGGTGGTGGCGAGAGGTTTCCCGTGTGAGTGAGCTCTGGTGCTTTCGAGGGTGGCTACGCAGGGCCGTGGGAAGGTGCTGTGTCTGTGTTCTTGCACCCCGTAGCTGAGCTCGGGGCAGGGTTTGAGCACGCTGCGGTGCAGCAGCCCCGACAGAGCCCAGGTGTCCTGGTTTCAGCTGGGTTAGAGTTACTTTTCTTCCTAGTAGCTGGCATAGTGCTGTGGTTTGGATTTAGCATGAGAAGAATGCTGATAACACACTGATGTTTTAGTTGTTGCTAAGTAATGCTTAGACTAGTCAAGGACTTTCTTTTTCAGCTTCCCATGCTCTGCCAGGTGCACAAGAAGTTGGGAGGGGGCACAGCCCAAGATAGTTGATCCAAATTGACCAAAGGGCTATTCCATACCATATGACGTCATGCTCAGTATATAAACCGAGGGGAGTTGGCCGGGGGGCAGCGATCGCTGCTCGGGGACTGGCTGGGTGTCGGTCGGCGGGTGGTGAGCGGTTGCATCACTTGTTTTCTTTTCCCTGGGTTTTGTTTGTCTCTCTCATTCTCCTTTTCATTACAATTATTATTATTATTATTATTATTATCATTATTATTATTACTATTACTATTATTATTATTTTATTTCAATTATTAAACTGTTCTTATCTCAACCCGTGGGTTTTCTTACTCTTGCCCTTCCGATTCTCTCCCCCATCCCACCGGGGAGGGTGAGCGAGCGGCTGCGTGGTGCTTCGTTGCCGACTGGGGCTAAACCACGACACCAGGGAACGGTGGGTGCACGTCTGCACTCCAGTACCAGCAGTATGTTGGGTGCAGTCCACCCTCACTTATGAAGTGTCGGACAAAAGAAGAGTAGCGTTCTTCTGAAGATGTGATAAACCTAGATGGTACCTGCTATGTTTTATGTTGGCACTACCTGCTTAGAAATGAGCCTGATGGTAGGTCAGAGGAGCGTGCTTGTGTGGTATTAGCATGTAAATGTCACGATGGGATGTTTGAAATACACGTAACATCGAGAAAGTGGGGAGAATATGCAAGGAATGCAATTTATCATCTAACTTCTAAATTATTCTTAATGTTCCAAATCCGGTCGCAGTGGTTGTGCACACTACATGCCTTGTAAGAAATTGTACGGTGCTCCCTCTGAAGCTCCCTTGGAACTGTTAATGCTTTGGCAAACAAAAACCCCGAGGTTAAGCTCTGCGTAATGCTGTCTTGGCCTGTACTTCCAGACTTAAGAGGAGGGTGCAGAAAAAGCCAATTGTGAGCATATGGTATTGTCTCTGCATCCCCCTCTTCCAAAGCACTCCGTACGGCTTCGTTGTTCAGCTGCTGATAGGCTAACATCTTTATTTATCTTTCTGTTGCTGTTTCTTTTTCTCACTTAAATCCATGCTCAATAGATTGTTATTTTTTTAATAAGAAAAAAAAAAAACAAAACACAGTAATAATGCTTTCTGTAGAAGCTTGTGGGCACATTCTGTTATCCCTGAGGAGAAGTAGAGTGAAAATACCTTCTTCATGGGATTCAGCTTTGTAGCTGTTGTTTTTCCAGCCAGTATGTATCTAAAGAGAGGTGGAGGCTGCAGCATTGGGCTTCTTCAGGCTTCCAGAGTAATCTAGTGAAAGGTCACGTTTCAGTTGTTACCACCTTGAACTGGCAGGAGAGCACACCACTTGGAATTGATGCTGACATCGGGGGTGTGAGGTCCTTGCGCATCTCTCCTGCTGGTGGAAAAATCTCAAAGGGGCTCATCCTTGTCTCTGCTATCAAAATAAGGTGCTGAATTTAAATCAGACTGGAAGCAGACCAAGGGTTTATGTGCCTGACTAGCAGTGATTCACTTTCAAAAGAATCAACCTCTTTATGCCAAAAATAAAACAGTAGGAAGAGCAACGGGTAACTATAGCAGTAAAATATTTGTATTACCTGCTAAAGAAATTGTGGGTCTTTGGCATTCTAACTCTCTAATAAAAAATTTTAAAAAAAACCTTACTCAATGGTTTTGTAATGTGAAAAATCTACAACAGATGTCAGGTAACATCACGATGAAATCAAAATATTACTCAGGCCCTGTAGGCACTCAGTACTTCTCATTTCAGAAGGAAACAAAAGAGAATTTCCAATTACGGTTAAGTTTGGGCAACACTGTGGAAGAATCACTGGCTTCAGAGTTTGGGTTAAAAAGAACACAGCAAACATTTAGTATACTTTAGTGTTAGAAAACAGTAGGAGCAGAGATAGCTACAAAAGGCTTTCTCATGCTTTGCACTTGTTTCTCTTCAGAAAACTACAGTGCTTAAAAATGGGATGGCTGTAAACTAACAGCAAAACTGCATGCTTATTAGTAGCAGCTTAATTTGGTGGGAGACTAAAATGTGATTTCCCCC
>VYZW01020409.1:2768-62856 GCA_013401315.1 Balaeniceps rex
ATATGTTCATTCATTTGCAAGTCTACTGACTGTATTACATACACAGTGAACATTTTATCAAAGAACCTGTATGTGGAACGCGACTTTTCGTTCCAGAAAAAAGCCAATGTAGATTGTAAAATTCTATAAGTATACTAACATTTCATACAAAAATTGCCATAGTTTTCTGGAAAAAGGCTTCAATCTTAGGTTTTATTTTTCAATATTGAATTTTCCATTCTTAAATATTGGTACCTCAGTGATTAGTGAATGAAAAAATGTATTGTAGGGTGGGGTGTGTGTTACAATGAGTAACAGTAACAATTAAATTGCGTCTGCCAGTGCCTGTATAGATAAGTATATTTGTCTTCACCTCTAAGTTTGGAGTGCATGCTTTTATTCTTTTACTTTCTTCAATTGTCTTCGCAAGAAAATTTCTGCTTTTATTTAAATTCTGGATTTGATAATAAATTATTTCAGATTTTTATAATTTGGATACTTCTCCCAAACAAGGGTTTGGAAGGCCCTTCTTTTCTTACAGCAAGAAGTGTAAGCTATTTTGAAAACCTTGAGTAGCTGCTAAAAGAGAACCTGATGTGACCAGTAAATCTCTGCTGGTTTTGGATGCACTTTTTTCTTTAAAAGAGTGAGGGACTTTTAAAAGAAGATATAGAAAATTAATGTAAATTGGTATGATTTTATTTAATCAAAATTATTGCTAGAAGCTCTGAAAAACAGCTATATTAAGATAGTTGGAACAATTTTTTTTCAGATTCAGATTGCTTTGCTTCAGTGTTCTAAAATGCTTCAATCTTTGGTTCTTGGTCTTGAAAATAAATTTCAAGGTTTATTGTATGCATTTTTAGCTGCTCTCATTTTCTCTAAACTTACATGAGCTAAATTATTGGGGGACTTTTCCCCTGTAAAATCAAAGCAGCGGGGAAGGACTTTTCTCTCTCTTTCTCTCTCGCATTCGCTCTTGCTCTGTTTTTCTCTATTTTTTTTTTTTCTCCTTTCTTTAATTGGGCTTACATAGGTTTTACCAATACCCATCAATTTTTTCAGTAATTACAGTGTCTAGGCTGTCTTGTTCAGTGTGATTATATAGCCCAGTTCTATGAATCAGTTGGGTTTTTTTCACTTTGACAAAAAAGGTATTCGTTGACTTGTGGAAGCACCTATGTAATCTGTGAAAAGGATGAACTCTCAGTGAATCCGCTCTTCTGTAGTTGAGCGTACTTTTCAGATTTGCCTTACTACACTTTCTTTTTTTTTTTTTTTTTTTTTTTTTTTTGGGNTTTTGCTGATTACTGTACACTTAGAAACAAAACCAACAAAACCCCTACCTCCAGTAACATTTGGAAAAGAGCCCTGTGCAGGAAAACTGGATTTAAAGGAAAGCCTTATTTTGCACAGACCAGTCGCACATGGTGATGGACATTTCTTACCATGTACAAATTATGAGTTGTATTTGAAAATAAAGATTTTTAATGGAAATTGGCCCTACTGAGTTTTCTGCTTGTAGACACCATTTTGCTTTTGAGAGGGTTTGTTCCCCTCAGTAAAGAAAACTCATGTTTGAAATGGTGCCCAAGACAAAGCGTTATAAACTGGAGTCTGTTATTCACAGAACACGTTGGAGTTCAGCGTAAAGCCTGGATGTTGCCCCTACTGCCTTGTGACACGATAAAACCTTTTGTTCGCCTTATCCCGATCCCTCAGGTTTGCCAGTTTTTCTGGGTGGCTTTTCAGGAGGTTTCATTCATAGTTAAGACCTAAATGTTGGTAATGTTAAGTCAATCGAAACAGACCTCTCGCAACCGTGTTCCAGTGGCCCAGGACGTAGTGACTGCTCTGGCTTGCTTGAACTAAGGAGACAGGTCAGGGAGGTTTCATACCTTGTTAACAGCTTTTGGACTTGCATCGCAAATTGCAAACTAGGCTATCTTGTGTGTCTGCTGATGTTTAAAAACTGAAAAGCCAGACAGGCAAGTTTTCTATTGGTTAATATTTAAGCCGTGGGTGTCTTCAGATTCGAAAGCCGACTTAGAAGTTAGCCGAAATCACTTTTCATGAAGGCACTGCCAAAAACATCGCTTCTGAGCAAACTTCAAATACAATTCTCTTTGTTTATTGTAAGAAGTAATTGTCGCCATGCACATTTTGAAAATACTGCGCAAAATAGGGGCACGTTTCTTCTAAAAGAGCACATTGCCTGAAAGGTTCTGATATTGCTGCTGTGTAACACGCAGTTCACTACGGAAGATACTGAAGCTGTATGTGTTGGTTCGTGTTAAAAGGAACAGATTTGGTCTCTGTGTTGCTTGGGATTTGGATGTCAAGTGGGAAGTTCCAAATTTGCAGAGAGATGAAGATGGGTTTTCAAAAGAAATATAGCAATGAAAAGTTGGTTATCTCTCATGTCTGTTGCTAAAACACAGTCCTCTCCCCCTCACCTTTTGCATTGACAAATCTGACTAAGGAATTGATGGCTTTTATGTTTAAATTTGCCCATATGTTGCTATTGGCTGACATGTCGGTATGGATGTTTGCATTGTATTGTTTTTTAAGAAATGATCAGGTTCATCACCTCCGAGAAAAGTAGGCATAATCTAATCGGCGTTGTGTAGTACGTCACAAACGATTTTTCAGGGCACTGCAAGACATTGCTAAAACTGAGTGCTATGTTAAAAAAATTTCAGGTCTTGTATAAACATTACAACCTATATTGGAGTTCAGGTATCAGGTGGGCATCTATGAAAATATCAAGTGTATCTCAAAATACTGGACTGCTGTTTTGAGTGGATTATATTCTTCTGTCCCTTTATCCTTTTTGATGAGAACAAAAACAGTGGGGTTATGAAATGTACAAGCTGTCTAAATACAATGCAGTCAAATAAATGGTTAAGTTGTTTATCTATTTCCTTTTGAATGGAAATGTTCTAATGATTGTTTTGCTTTGTCTACAAAATATGAATACATGCTTATTCTTGAGAGAGAAATGGTGGAAAATTTTTTACAAGAGCATTGTTTGTTGCTACTTGATTTTCATTTCCATGCCTCTGTTAGAAGCATCTTGAATATAACATTTATATGAACATCAGTGTCAGAGCTGAACTGAAATGGATCCTTTTTTCATGTCTGTGAAGTTATGATTAGTGTAGTCATTCTGGACTTTTCTGGGAGATAAGGGTGGGGATTTTTTTTATTATTTCGGTTGTAATAAGCAAGAGTTGAGAACTGCTTGCAGCCCTTGCAAAGCTGAGAACAATCTCTCTTAACAGTGTACGGGGGAGCCTATGGATTTTGAAAATCGTTTGTGCTTTATTCCCTCTACAGTTACGTTTAGAATTTGCCAGCACGTGTTGTGCATGTTTGGCCGTGCATTTGTTGAGGTGTGCGGCTAACTGAGAGTTGTGACCAACTTCTGCTAGAAATTGCTGCTCACCTGACAGCAGCTCCAAGTCTTTTGCTCTTCCAGCTTCTTTTCTGATTCCTTACAGGTGGGCTATCTGTTTGCTAGAGTTCGTTATGAATTAAGGCTTCACAGACATTTTACCACTTCTTACACTTCTTTCTATTTGTCCTCATAGTAGGAACTGTTGTAGGTAAATGGAAATTTCTTTCCAACTTCAGGAACTGGATGCTGGGTGTTGCGTGTCACTTTTTATCTGGTCATAAACCAGTGACGAACAGCACTGCTGCCTTTTTTTACTCCGATTCCTCCAAGTATTGAATTCTGTGCAAGATAAGGGTTAAATTACTTTTCTTTGTCTCGCACTGCAATGTATTTATAGCCCTAGTACATCTAGTTAGTATGCATGGGCTAAAATAGATTTGGAGAGCCCTAGCATTTCCTTTAATGTGAAATTATACAAAGTTGTCTTCTCACAGATAGTCCAGACTATACAAGACTGATTAGATAATATTTTTAGGAATGAGCATTTTATGTGTTGGCCACCAATGCGCACTTTAAAAATCTGTGATTTACTTAAATATGCAGTGCAGAGGGATCCCGAGCTATGACTCGTACAGGGAAAAGAGAGAGATCTGTAGGTCTACAGAAAGGTTTTTGGTAAAGAAGCTGAGGCTTTTCTCCTTCCATTGCTAGCCGACTCCCTGTGGGGATGGCAGGACTGTGACTACACTTCACTCTTGATCCTTGCTCTTCATTGTAAGGTTCAAGGGAAAGGTAAAAAAGAGCGAAATTCGAAAGAGTTCAGAACAGATGAAGTATTGATCTTCTAAACTTGAAGTCCTCCACAGGAGGACAATCCCCCTTCAGTGAAGTCTGTGTGAGCCCTCTTCAAAGGAAATCGTGGATGCCTGCAGTTTCTGTGGATTCAAGGAGAGACTGAGCAAATACTTGAAATAGGGATCAGTTGAGAGGTGCTAAGTAGACAAACCGTATGAGGCTCAGGAAGCTTCCAGAACGGAGAAGCCTCAACAGCTGGGAGACCACTGGGCGAAGCGTCACCCGCTATGTATACTTGCCCCGTCCTTCGTTTTCCCAAGACATCTCCTTGTGGCAGCTGTTCCTGTATTCCCATTTTATGGTCAATACTTGAGATGAGAGACTGCACTGGATGGACTCCTGGTCTGAGCCAGGGCACCAGCGTAGGGCAGAGCGATGCAGCCACAGGGCAGGGAACTGGCCAGCTCACGGGGGCTGCTTTCCATCTTTGCAGGCATTAGAGGCTGAAAGGCTCTTGGTTTGTGGACTTTGGATCTGGGGCTCTGTAGGACAAGCGGCGCTTTTGTTCGGTAATATTCCTTTGCTCTAATACAGTGCCAGGAAAGCTGCCCTGGGCATAATCAGAGTTTTCTATGCATTTTCCTACCAGGCCAGGGGTCTTTCCTCCTGTACAGTGCTGTTACAAACGAAGAAGTGCTTTCTGACTTTGGGTTTTTCTAAAATGTGCCTTGTAAAACGATGATCAGTTCTTGCACCTTGCTAGCAGTACAATTGCTGAAGTACAATTGTTTCCTTCCTTCCTTCACTGAACATCCGTTATCATTTAGAAAACACGGCTAAATAAAAGCAACATCCCCTCTGTCTCACTGCCAGCAATCCCTATTGATCTTTCTTCAGCTGCATAAGGTCAAACCCAATTTATGATTTATGGTCTGCACAGTCTTCTGCCATAGCTCCAGGTCAGGTCACTGTCGTATATATTTGTATTACCCGCAGGCCTCAGGTTGACGATTCCTTGATTTTTAGGTGACTGAGTAGGAAAAGAGAGATCATCTTCATTTTGAAAAACCCAAGTAGAAACAAGAACGTACTGAATAGTTTTAATAAGACTTTTTCAGAAATTTTAAGGTCCCTGGGACACAGAGACACACACATGGCCCCTCAGATTCAAATTTTGTTAAATCTCAGTATTTGACTTCCTTTTAAGCAGGGATGGAGAATGATTCCCTGAATTTTTAGCCATTGCCCTGCAGGTGGCTGGAACACGTAATCTCCAGGTGGGAGACACAGATTTAAATTCCACCTCTGCATTGAGCAGAAGTTCCATCATGGACCTAAGAAATTCTCCAACAATCAAAACCCTGACCACAAAGAGCAGCAAAAAAAAATTGTCCAAAATGTTTTTTGAACTTTTCTGATAGATGTTTTTCCTATTTTTTGCACCAGCTAATACCTTCAGGTTTGGGGTTTTCTTTAAAAAAAAAAAAAAGATGCAAAAGCAGGAAAAATCATGTCTGCTGAAGTGAACGCTTCTTTCCAGGTGCTGGCGAGTGGGAGAAGCTGATAAAGCGGAGGTAGTGGCTAAATATGTAATATGGCAGCTTAATACTAATTGGTTTCTACTTTCTTGTTTCTGTCTGTAATAAGATACAAACAAAGCAAGCAGCAGGTGGTAAAATACCAGTAAAGGTGAAGGTTGAAAAAATGAGCGAGCAGCTTTGCTAAGTAAGAAAGCTTTATGCAAAACTAAAATTATTACTGATATTATAAAGCAGGGGGGCAAAACTGTTAGCCATGCAAGCCCCTTCTAGATAGGACTTTGAAATTACATGTTCTGTCCACGTGAAAGCACTCCTTTCCACGAGTAATTTAGAGCAGACAACTAATTGAATACTCTCGTGTTGCCACAGCTCCCTCCCGAGGGATGGTTGCACTGGAAAAGGCTCTTAGTCGAAATCAAAATTAGTCTTTAATATTGGAAAGAGCAAACAAATGAGCCCTCCGAGTTTGATGCATTTGATGCAAATGGTTGACGTGTCGCTTCTGAATTGCGCTAAGTGTGCTTCAACCTCATTGACTCAAAGCGTAAGGGCTTGCTGGAGGAGCTAATTATAGTAAGAAGAAAACCAGCTGCTCTTCAGCCGAATTAAGGATGTCTTTTCTTTCTCATCTCCCTTTTCCATGCAGCGGCATGCTGATCTGAGGGTCCTGCAGCTTTCCAGGGAATAAATGGCAGTTTCAGGTGATAAAATTAGCCAGAAAATGTGATTTTTTTTTTTTTTTTTTTTTTTTTTTTTTTCCCCTCTTCGCATTTTTCACACAGATGACTTGATCCAGGAGCCTTTAGGTTTTCTTAGGTCTGAAGTCTCACGCCTGGCACAGAGTGCATTTTTGCAGCTCTAAAACGAGCTTGTTGGGGACGAGTGAGCTGGGCCGTCTGAAAATGTAAACAGCCTCCAAAAAGTAAATAAATTGGGAAGTGGTTCAAGCCACAAATGGCAGTCAGAGTCTTTTCTGCAAATAGCAGAGATTTTTATCTTGCTATCTGAAAGTGACGTTCAAAAAAATTGCCCTCTTGGGGCTGGAAAAGAAGTTAATCTCTACAGAAAACAGGCCTGGATATGATTAAAAAGAGAAAGTGTTCTCCTTGGGGTTTTTTGTTTTATTGAAGTGAAAATTGAAAAGCTGGCAATCTCTGGGCTGTCGATGAACCAACAATTACTCAAACAGTTTCATATATAAGCTAATAAATGGAATATGTAGAAGGCATCTGTATAGGTGTTACCTTGCATTGAGCACCCTCTTAAGGGACTGCATTTACTGGCTCTATAGTCTCAGTGTACTCAATCCTATATATCTTACTGAAATATGCCAAAAATACATTTATTGAAACTGAAAACTTCAACGTTTTGGCTCTGTCCGTGTAGAAAGAGCTTTTCTATCTCTCGACAGGAATTCTGTAGTTCTCTGTGAGATTGTTTGGAGTAAACTCTGCATTCTTGGAAAGTCCTTCGGAAGAAGCATGCTCTGAAAACTTTTCCAGCGTGAAAATCCCAAGAACATTTTGAAACCTGCAGAAAGAACCCTTTTTGTTTCGCAGATCCTGGAAGTGACTGCTAGGGGTTTTTTTGCTCACCAGCTAAAGAGCTTAGTAAATACTTCCAAGCGTGGAAATAAAAATCAAAGGCTTCAAAAAACATTTTTTAAGTCTCTTTTTAAAGATCTTTTGCCAGCTTCAGCCCTCTTCCACTCCTGTTTGAGCTTTGCAAACTTTTAGTTTTCAACCTGTTCTAACATTGAAAGAACATATTACTGTAAGTTTTCTTCGGTAAATAGTTACCAGGGAGATGTAAATTTCTTTAAGCTGCAAATTTTTGATCCTTGAAATTCAAAGATAATTTTTTGAGGTTTCTTTCCATTGTATCCAGCCCCAAAACTATCTTCTGGTGCTGTGCATCAGAAATCCAGCAGTATTGCTGGGGTTATTTTACACTGAGTTGCTTCTAAAGCATCCCCTGATGCCTTACGGTGCTCTTGGAAGCTCTCCCTGATGCTGCGCAGGGACAGCATCGCTGCAGATGGGGCAGAGAGCACCCACCCCACCTCACCCACGTGCAAAGAGCATGGTGCGGTTGTGCATTCACTTGGATGCACTCAGCATTGGAAAACTGGTTCAGGGCAGGTTAGGAAAGAGCTGCAGTCCACAGACAGGAGAAAAGGGGGAAACTGAGGCAGGAGAGGCCGGGTGTGCTGGCATCCTTTGGATACACAAATTCTGGAAATCAGAGCTGCTGCTTCTTCGGTGGCGAGTGCTGTCATTGTACCTTGGAATACATGGATTGTCTGAGTCTGGTACAGACGGGAGGCTCGGGACACGCTGGGGGGGTGTATCCTCAGGGAACCTGCAGTTTTCATCCTCTGCGCTTTTCTTCTCTCTGTACAAGAAAGAATGACTTCAACTAGCGTTAGCCTGCTTAAAACATCTGATCGTACTATTGGTGGGGGAAATGCATGAAAAACAGAAAGCAAGGATTTGGTTTGGGAGTTACCCTTTGTCGGTGCTTACTTGTTACGGCAGACTGATCTCGTGGCCTTGTGCCAAAGCAGTTTTTGCTGGGGACTTTATGCAGCCAGGGGGATTAATCCTTAACGCTGGTCCTGACGCAGGATGGGGCCTCTGACTCCTGGGACTCAGATGAGGCTCGAGGGTCAGACCGCCTCAGTTCACCAAACAGAAACCAAATTTCACTTTAAAATTAGGACTTTAGGGAAAAATGGTGAACCGCAGTAAGTTATAGCTAACAAAACAGTAATAAAGCAAACTGTCCTTTAGCGGTCACCTGAAATAGCAGCTGCGTCAGAAGCTGTCTCAGCCCAGGCAGCTCTCGGAAAACTTTCTGGAACAGGCAGTAGCTTTCGTTAGCACTTCTAAAGCCCTGCTGCCCATCCTGGCTGTAACCCTGCCTTGGGACGCTGCACCCCATTGCCCAGCACTGACAGCAGAAGGACCCCCTGGCCATGAAACTACCCCCAGGTATTTTGGCCATTATCCCCATTTCTTGCTATTGTCCAGCAAGAGGTTTCACTGGGGTGCCTGCAGAGCCGGGCGGTGAAGGTGTTGAAGCAGGTCCGGGGAATAGGGTTGGTTTCAAAAGGCAGCGTGAAAAAGTGCATGAAGGGGAGTAAAAAGGAGAGTTTGGTGGGTTATTTTCGCTTACATGTATCAGGTGGAGATAAATGGGCAGATCCTCTTCATGGGAAGTCAAATCTCCTTTACAAATCTGCTAGTTTCCTAGTACGTCGGGCAAGCTGAATTTCATCCCCCAAATTTGGGTATCACGGTGCTGCCCTAACCTAGGCCAGCTCACCCCTGCACCAGTGAATGAAAGCTAAAACCACCTTTCCTAAACCTCAGGCTATGCACGATGTAAATGGTGCTCGCAGCTCACTTTTCCATAGACCGGCTCAACTTGCTTAGGAATGAATAGAAAATTATTATTTTTTTACTTTGGAGGCTAAGGGGACGTTGCAGTTCTCAGACACAGCGCCCTGTGTTCGCTGGTCTCCGACTGCTCGGCTTCCTGCAGATGTACGAGTGAATTTTCAAACTGTTCTTTATCATGGGCTCACATGTTTGATTTGGTTGATTTAGGCTTGTCTGACTCCTCCGACCGCAAGCACGCTGGCATCGGTTTGGCTGTAAACACCCGGATACGGGGCTGGGGGGCTTCAGACTTTTCCACGTCCTTGCTCTGAATTCATGGTGGTCACTCAAAAACCTCAGGGTACGGACCCCGTACAAAGGATTTGTCCTTTCAAGAGAAACGTTTCATTCAGAGTAGCCAGTTTTTGCTCCATGTTAGCATCTGGGCACCTTTCAAAGACAAAATTTACCGCAGTTCAAGGTTTACCTCTCGTGAAAGGCTCTGTAAAGCTTCCAGCCGCTTTACAGTCTGCTGGCTCCTCCGGCTGTGCCCCACACCACTCTTTATCTAGTTCAACAAGTATTACCAGGCTGCTTTCCGAAGATCTGGAGTATCTACGGCACGTCTGGATTCTGCTGGGAGTCTGCTCCACCGCTGCCTGCGTGATCTAGCTCGTGTGTGTTGGGTGAACGATCTGCAGCAGCAGTGGTTTGGGCTTGCTGGCGTGACTGGTAAGAGCTTTACATAGAAATGAGGCAAAAGAAGGTTGGGATACACAGGTCTAATCTCTCTGCTTGGTTTTTAATAGGAAATAAGAGGAAAAGCAGGTAGGCAAGGCTGTGCCGATGGATAAAGCAGTACCACAGGGCAGGTGATGGAGAGCAAGGACACATAAGTCCCATATTTTCATGTGCTTTACACGCTAGGGTTAAACCAAACCTGGTTAAACAGATTCTTGCTTGGTTACCCCCCCTCAAATTACCCTGCAGGGGTGGGGAAAAGGAATAGGGGCTGGGGAGTGATGAGGGGAAGAAGAAGGCAGCGATGGGAAATGGGAGGTGTGGAGCAGATGAACCGTCCCCGTGTCTCCTGCATGCGTGGAGACAAGGGGCTCTGGCTGGCTTGCAGGGGGGTTTGGCAGATGATCTGTGAGTGAAAAGCATGAAAACGTGATGCCTGTTGCAGAGGGTTCGGGAGGTTCTGCACTGGAAGGGCAACACTTAATTCATCCGAGGGGCTGCGTGTGGCCAGAAGGAGATAACTGAGCAGGTCAAGAGGCGATGTCAGGAAGACTAACCACAAAAAACCTTCAACTGTGGTGGAGAACAGGCCCCAAGACCCTGTGGAAAAACAGAAATAGGGTGAAAAAGCAGTCCTGCCTACAGACCAGGTGTGTGCCCTCCTCTCAGAAGATAGTATCCTTTGGCAAGGGCCACAAAAATGCTCCGAGGGCTGGAGCCCCTCTGCTACGAGGACAGGCTGAGAGAGTTGGGGCTGTTCAGCCTGGAGAAGAGAAGGCTGCGGGGAGACCTTGGTGCGGCCTTGCAGTGCTTCAAGGGGGCCTAGAGGAAAGATGGGGACAGGCTTTTTAGCAAGGCCTGTGGTGACAGGACAAGGGGTGATGGTTTTAAACTAAAGGAGGGCAGATTTAGGCTGGATAGAAGGAAGAAATGTTTTCCACTGAGGGTGGTGAAGCACTGGCACAGGTTGCCCAGAGAGGTGGTGGAGGCCCCATCCCTGGAAACATTCCAGGTGAGGTTGGACGGGGCTCTGAGCAACCTGATCTGGTTAAAGATGTCCCTGCTCACTGCAGGGGGGTTGGACCAGGTGGCCTCTAAAGGTCCCTTCCAACCCAAAGCATTCTGTGATTCTGATATACATCTTGTGATGTACTTCTGCCGGGTTAGTGAGCTGAACCAGCTCCCGGAAAGGTTCAGCTAGCAGAGGAAAGGCTGGGAGCAGAGGAAGGGAGAGGTGGACCTCCATATATCGGCTGTGAAGAACCGAGAGAGCAGCTCAGCCACCATGAGTAACTTCCCCCGGGGACAGCTCAGGTCTCAGCAGCACGTTAGCAATGCTGGCAGCGCGAACCGTCCTCTCTGGGTGTGTTCCCATTGAGCAGCTTCCAACTCGGTTATAAAATAACCCAGATTTTAAACCCAGATTAAACCCTGCTCTTGTGTACATCTCCTCTAGGAACAAAAATACCTGCCCTTGAGCCTCTGGGTTTCCAGCCCCCTCTGATTAACCTTTCTTCCCCCAATGCGATGCAGCAGCGAGGACTCTCCCAGAGGAGCAGGAAGGCAGAGGGACTTCTCAAGAAGTTGCCCCCAAGTTCTGTGGCCGCCACGTCCCCTGACCCAACACGCACGTGGCCGGGGAATGACCACATCCTCTCGTACAGGCATGCTCTGGGTGCTCTGACCTGTTGCGGAACTGAGCCTCCTCTGGGATGGTTTAAGCAGGCAGATAATTTTTTTCATGTTTAAGAGCAGGGAATTAATCACACCTGCCAAATCCTTCTCGGTAAACAAGATTAAGCTTTACCAAGGAAACTTGAAATTATAAAACCTACTTTTCCATTTGAAAACTCGTTTCCTTTTAGTAAAGCTTTTTCTTTCTTAAGAATGCTTTGGGGGTTATTGTCTGGTTCTGGCCAGTCACTGAAATGGGAAAAAATCATGAAAATTTGTGCAAGAGCCCTTTCTGCTTCAGGTAGGAAGAGCCATCTTAGGAGGTGTGGGCTGCATCCCCCTGAGCCAACTGCATCCGCGCTGAAGACGGATGCTCAGGGCTCCCTGCTCAAAGCCTTCGCAGAGGCCGCAGCTTTACTTCATCTGCTTCAGTACCAAAATATGGTGGTGCTCAAGTCCCTCAAGAGGCCCCTGAAGGGAACTTGAGCCTAAGCCCACATCATTCTCTGAAAAACCACCACGGGGAGAAATATGTTGGCTATAAGTGACCAAGGAGCTACCTCTTAAACCTTTAGGAAATGCAGCGCTGCAACAGAAGGCCTTGCAGGTTGGGAACCTGGGCAGATGCTGGACAGCCCCGGATAATGTCGCCTCAGGGGATGGGGTAAAAGCCCATGTGGTTCTTTCAAACCAGGCTCTGCTCTCCCCATCTTCCAGCACATTTAACCCAAGAAATCTATCTGGGAGAAAAGGCTGGGCTTCACATTAACAGGCTTTAATCGTGTGGGTAATGCGCTTGCTTCTCCAGGTGTTGGGTTACTGGCTGTCCTCTGAAAGCAAGGACATTTCTCCTCAAGGTTAGGAGCTTCATGTGCACTTATTTGTCTGGTCACCGAAGCAACACCTTTCTTCTCGTGACAACAAGGTGGTGGTGCTTTCCGTGCTGTGAAAAAAGCATCAGCAGAAAACCTGAGACGATGTTGTTCACATGTTTGGGGCCGGTTGTTTGTTTTATTTTTCTGTCTGGGATCTTTTTGTTTGTCTTTTAAAAAAAAGTCATCTTTCTTGGGCTCTTTGAAATGCACCAAGTGGATGATTAAGCACAGGAAGCATCCAGTCTCTGGGCGTGATTTGCATGCTAATCAATGAAACCAGCACCGCTGAATCGTATTACACCTGGACATCAAAGCGAGCCATTAGGGAATGGCTAGAAGATGATCGCCACGGGCCTGGGGAGATGGTGGTGGTGGCTGGAGGCATCCCCGCAGGAGCTGAAGTCCCGGCAGCGAGCAGGGTAAGACTCGACTTTGTACCTGACTCACCGGTGTCGTCTAATGGGGGAATCTGCATACGGTTGGCAAAATCCACCACTGAAGGGAAGTAACTTCAGGGAAAAAGTTGCCCTAAAAGCATTTCATTATTTTTCTTATGACAGAAGCCGTCTGAATAGAAGCACTTTGGTACGTTGAGCCAAATTTTATAATGCCTTCCTCCTCAATTCTGTGAAAACTTCTTTGCAAAAGCACCACAGTTTCAAAAAGAGCCCTTAATGACCATCAGTCCCACGAACCCCAAAGGCAAAGAACTTCATTCTGTACAAACAAGCAAAACAAATAGGTAGGGTTGCCATAGGCAGGTATTATTTTCTCAGTACGGGGCCTGAATGTGAACACATCTGGGTTAAGAGTAACGATTTTCTTTGGAGTTTTTTGTTAGCACGGATTCACTCCCTGCTCCAAATCTCGGTGCCTCTCTCCAGCTCCTGGTGTGAGCACAGAGGCAGGTCTTACTGTGCTTAACTAGAACATCAGTTACAGAATCCGAGCACTTGAAAGCTGGGAAACGAAGAGGTAAGACCTCCTTCATCTTAACTATTTCCACATCATAACCACTTACATGACTTTTCTTGACTATATACAAAAGCCTTTTCCATCTCTGCAGATACCTGATTCCAGCTCAGACAGATACCTAGCAGTCTTCTCTGTTTTTTTTTTTAATAATAGAATTTTTTTTTTTAATTTCTTAGTGTTTTGTAATTATTTTTCTCCTCCTTACACAGATGAAGACCAGGCTCCTATAATTTAAACACCTGGATCAGAAAACTCATCAGTGCATTGCATCAAAAGAGTGAAAGCGGTGGCTAACTTTGTATTATGTGCAGCTGAACATCTGTTTTCCCACGGTAAGTGAAGAAGCATCGCACTGGCTGTGTCCCAGGTCCTTCAAGTTCCCTGTCCAGAAGTGACACCTTTCTGCAGCGGCCACAGTCCTACAGAGTGGAGACCAAACATCTGATCCCACAGCCGCAAAATCATACGCTCTTCCACTTCACTTGAAGGGAAGGCCTCTGCCACCTTCGCAGACCACCATACCCATCAGGACCTCCATCAACCCCTACAAGCCAAGTGCTCCCACGAGGCCATAAAGCTCATTCCTGCTCTTGCACATCATTAGTGACTTCCCATCGACACAAGCTCGTGCACGTGTTCACCCAAGCCTTTGCCGTACCGAGGTCTTTAAGAGGGATGGAAGTTGTGAGAAGGGAACTGATGAAGCGGTATCTTGGTATCACTGTCTTGGAGTAAAACCCTAAAGAGATTGAAGTGTTTCCCCAAGCTCTGCAGAGCCGCTCTCCTTTGCCTTTAGCCTAACTATGGATTTGCACTCCGGCTCTTTTCCTGGCCGTTAGCTGAGATGGAGGAAAACCTCCAGTTTGATACACCAAAGATGGGGGGCTCAGAGAAGTGCTCTTGCCACGGGATGGTAGAAAGGAAGAAAACAGGGCAGAGCTGGGAAAATGTCAGAGCAGTGAGCACCTGGCTGGCAAAGCAAAAGCTGGGCCTGCCTCCAGCCCCATATACCCTAATTTTTGAGCCGCAGCCACCAGGCTGTCCAGGTCTCCAGCACCAGCAGGACCACGGTGGCTTTACCTCCTCACACTCTTTCTCTAGGAGATGGCTTATTTCATCTATGCCTGAAGCCATCCCTGTATATTAGATCTCGATGGGAAATCTGGTTGCTTAAGCATGGAAAAAGTGCTCCTCTTGTTACAGTGCAAGAGTCGGTGCCGTGGTGCGAGATGCTGCAAACGCCCGGGCAGGACTGGTCCCCGCCGCGGGGAGGTCCAAGTGGGCTCCGGGGCCAAGAGCAGCGTGTGGGTGTAACAGGGGTGCAAAGGGAGGAGCCCCTTGTCCTTAGAAACTGTACAAGGCTGCCTGCCTTCAAAGCAATTTCCGAACATTGAGTGAGCTGTACAAGATCCCTGGAGGTAGTTAATTAAGTATCATCTTCTTCTGAAAGATGGAAGGGAGGAGAAAAAAAAATAACTGAGGGCAGAGCAACGTAAGATGCCCAAAGGACGAAGGAAGTGGTTATGAAAGCCCAGAGAAGCAATGGGCTGTTCCCAGCTCCTCGCCCTCGGCTTCAAAAGGGGGCCAGGCAATTTGTTTTTAGCAGGTAATCCTTCAGCAAAAAAAGGTTGGGGTCTGCAGGAAGATTTTAGTCTTTTTTGCTTTATGGCCACTTCCAGTCCTCCTGCTCACAACTGACTTAGAGAGCCTTGGGAATGAGAAAATTCAAAATAAATGTTGGAAGCAAGGGTTACTGTAAAAATTGGTTTTAAAGATCGAAGATCCTGGGGTTTGCCTTTTTTCCTGCTCTAGCTTTAGCACCATACTTTCTTCCACATTTTTGTGATTATTTTTAGTAACATCTAGCTAGATCATTCTGACAAATTACCTTTACCAAAATAGCGACGATAACTTGTTGTGGCTAAAAATTGGGGTTTCAATAAATCAAAACCAGAGAAAAACCCCAAACCAAACCCCTACTTTTAAGCTTGTTTGGCGTTTTTTTAAGAGTGGCCAATTCTTAGGGAAAAGTGCAATTTTTAAAATATTTTTTTGCAAAGACCTACAGACACATTTTGAACAAAATTAGTTTTGCTCAAAATAATGTCTACTTCTTTAAGTATCAAGTTTGGAATAACATCCAGAACTGTGTCAGCACCGTATGCTAATTCTCCATCTGACCTTAAAAAAAAAGCTTTAAGCATGTTATTTCATCAATCCCCATCACACTGAAGCAGTAATGGGCTGACGGTCCCCATATATTGCGGCGTAGTGAAATGAAGCTTCAGTAGCTCTTTTTCAAGACAGAGGAGCACTGTAGGAAAAATCAGCTCCAACAAGTCTCACAAGGGAGGCTTTGTGTGGCAAAAAGCTGTATTTTTAGGTCAGCTTGGCTAAACTGAAGGAGGTGATTTGTGTGTTAAATAGAAGGAGCGCCTGGCTTTTAAGCTCAGCCTTTCTTTTTGCGGTGCAGACATAAGTCGTGAGCCACTCTGATTGCTTTCGGGTGGTGTTTGTAACCGGGATCAAGTGGCCACCGGCGAGGGGCAAGTGCTTGGTCCTCAACGTTTCATGGAAGGTGTGTTTCTGCATGGGGTGACTGCAAAACTGATGTTTTCTTGTACCTCTTTTCTCCCAGAACAGTTGTCATCTACCATGCTCCAGCTCTGGAGCCCTCAGCACAAGAAGGACATGGAGCTGTTGGAGCGGGTCCAGAGGAGGCCACAAAAATGCTCCGAGGGCTGGAGCACCTCTGCTACGAGGACAGGCTGAGAGAGTTGGGGCTGTTCAGCCTGGAGAAGAGAAGGCTCCGGGGAGACCTTAGTGTGGCCTTGCAGTGCTTCAAGGGGGCCTAGAGGAAAGATGGGGACAGGCTTTTTAGCAAGGCCTGTGGTGACAGGACAAGGGGTGATGGGTTTAAACTAAAGGAGGGCAGATTTAGGCTGGATAGAAGGAAGAAATGTTTTCCACTGAGGGTGGTGAAGCACTGGCACAGGTTGCCCAGAGAGGTGGTGGAGGCCCCATCCCTGGAAACATTCCAGGGGAGGGTGGACGGGGCTCTGAGCAACCTGATCTGGTTAAAGATGTCCCTGCTCACTGCAGGGGGGTTGGACCAGATGGCCTCTAAAGGTCCCTTCCAACCCAAAGCATTCTATGATTCTATGTATTTAATTGAGTACCAAGCTGATAAAGAAATTTTGGATGTTAAATCATACGCTGCATAAAACCTGGTTTGATTAAGCGGGTCATTTGCTGTCTGCCTGGACCACCAGCTCACGCCAGCATGGGTATCTGCTGCGTCTCAGGATGACTGAGGAGGAACGGGGGAATTCAAGGCTGGATCAGCAACACAACAGGGTTTTGCTCTACCCCATCACTGAGGGTGTGTGTTAGCAAAGAACGCTGCTGGTGGGAGTGAGGGAGAAGGAAAGCTGCAAGGACCGAAATGAGAGAAGCTCTGAGAAGATGAAGGATTCCCCAGCTGAGCTTCACGAGGGGACGACAGACGCATCAAAACTGCCTCAGCAGAGGCAACACCTCAGTCAGCATCTCTGGCAGGAGACACGAACACGTGCGCTCGGCTCCCTCATGGAGGCCGAAGTCCGCTCTGAGCAATGCGTTAGCACTGTTAGCTTTGGGCATTGCTTAAGCCATCAAAACAGGATTTCAATGAAGCTTAAGCAATGCACGGGGTCCTGCAGAGACTTTCTGTCCTCTGATCAGAAGCCCTCAGCGGAGCGAAGGAAGAAGGGAGGTCCCCTGGGTAAGGGCAAAAGCCAGGCAGAGACTTTAGGGGGAGATGAAGGGGAAAAAGTAGATTAACTGGGGAAAAGATAGAAGGGGGAGAAGCCAAGGCTTTGTTTTGCCAGTGAGATGCCCGATTTCTCCCATGCTCCTGCTCTCTGGAATGATGAAACGAGGTGCTCAAGGGATGGGGCAAGGAGGGAATTACAGCAAGGAACAGCCGATCAAATACGTGTTGCCCTCCTGTCAGTGTGCCAAGTGCCGTATTTACTCTCGCTTTTGTTTTTGCAGATGGCTCAGCCGATGCGGGATGCACTATCAGCCAGGGCCAGCACACAATTACGCCTTTCTGCAGGAATTCACAGCATGAGCCGTTCCCACAACGTGTCAGTAGGTGGCAAAAAGCTACAACCCTCGTGCTAAGCAAGAAATAAATATTTTTCCGACTCCTGCAAGAACAGGAGATATCTGTGGGCAGCTCTGTCCCATTGGTGGCAATGGATCATGTCCCCCCCGGGCCAGAGATCCCTTCACCAGCACTGCTGGGAGGGAGGGGACATCCCAGAAAGGGCAACATCCCATATTGGGAGCAGGTAAAGAGGCTCAGAAGAGAAACAGGAGCTGCCTCCCTCCTTAATTCATCAGGGGACCCTTGTGCTATCTGTTGACCTTGCTCAGGAATTATTTAAAGAAAGCTGGAAACCGTAAGGGCTTAATCGCTGCTTCCAGCATTGGAAAACAACAGGTTTAGGGCTGTGCTATCGCGGCACGGTCTGAGGGTACCTAGTTAGACAAATCAAAATGTGCCACAGTTGGTATTTTTCAAGCTGATGATAATACTTTAATCTTCATGTACAGCCTGAAACGGAGCTGCTCAAGTCAATGTTCCTGGGCGCTTTTTTCTCACGGCTTTGTGTAAGCAGATTGAAGCAATCCCAGTTGCCTGTCACACACCTTCCAGAGAGTCAGGGCAGATAAAGCGTTTAATAAGGTTGGTGGATAAATGCCAGGGCCTTTGATGGCGGGGTTTTTTCTGCTTTTTGAATGTGTGCGTGTGTTGGGGAAGGGAGGATGTTGCGTGGTGCTGCAAACTTGCATTCCTGAGGAGGTCAAATACTCTGAGCACCAGGTGGGACAGAGCCCAGGAAGGTTAGAAAATCACGTTAATCCAGACTGCTTGATGGGATCCAGTTACAGCGTGGCCTTGTTCAACTTCATTTACCCAACACCTCTCTTTCCTAAGTGTAAGTAAATCGTTTTTCTGCTGAGGAGCAATAACAGAGAGATTGCAGCAATCCTGGCTGCAACATCTCTGAGATACCTGCCTGCTTTTTTAAATACAGGGGTAAGCTTCATCGACGTTTCCTCTTGTAAGTTCTACGTTTAATTGCTAATGATTTTGCCAGACATTAGCCACTAGCGCTGACTTTGCCCAGCTCGGCCGTCTGCTTCAGGCTGAGCATTATCATTTTGTTTTAACATTTCAGCAAAACCAGTTCAGCTAATCCTGAGCTGGAGGAACTTGGGTTGCTCTGGCCATGTTCATACCACCAACAAAAACATTCTATAGCCATTTCACTGGGAAGATCAAATGTCCTCGTGCTTTGGGGCAGAGGCCTATTTGACCTACATCTCCCATTTCTTCAGGGCTGTGCCATCTGCTGATACCCATAGCCACGTCATTAACGGCCTAAAATCTCCATGCTTTTGTGATTTTGGTGAAAACTGGTAACATGAATTCTCTGAAGGCGCTGCATCTGGGCCGAGCAGCCTCTGCCTCAGCATGGCTCCTATGGGGAGACATGTTTAACATGCAGGATGGGTCCAGCCTTGCCTCAAAGCTGGGTGGCTGGTGTGAGATAGCCACAGAAACACCTTTTTAGCCGGCCGGCGAGAGGCTTCACAGCCCTTAGATAGCCATAATTAGGTCAGACAAATCCCACTCTACTTCCCTGCTCTGAAAGCTTCCCTCTTGGCTCTTCCTCCTCTCACCATGCATTGCTCCATGTCCTGGTTTCGGCTGGGATAGAGTTAATTTTCTTCCTAGTAGCTGGCATAGTGCTGTGGTTTGGATTTAGTATGAGAATAACATTGATAACACACTGATGGTTTAGTTGTTGCTAAGTAGTGCTTACACCAGTCAAGGACTTTTCAGCTTCCCATGCTCTGCCCGGTGCACAAGAAGCTGGGAGGGGGCACAGCCAGGACAGCTGACCCAAACTGCCCAAAGGGCTATTCCATACCATACGATGCCATGCTCAGTATATAAACTGGGGGGAGTTGGCTGGGGGGGAGCAATCGCTGCTCGGGGACTGGCTGGGCATCGGTCTGCAGGTGGTGAGCGGTTGCATTGTGCATCACTTGCTTTGTATATTCTTTTATCATTATTATTATTATTATTATTATTATTATTATTATTATTATATTTTCCTCTGCTGTCCTATTAAACTGCCTTTATCTCAACCCATGGGTTTTACTTTTCTTTTTTTCCAATTCTCTCCCCCATCCCACCGGGGGGGCAGGGAGGGTGAGCGAGCGGCTGTGTGGTGCTCAGTTGCCAACTGGGGTTAAACCACAACGCTCTGCACCTCCAAAATCAAACCCTGTGCAGGTTTCCTCATAGTTATCCTTTAAAACTCATCCCGCGTCTGTGCCTGCCAGCCGGGATGCAGCAGTGCTCCAGCCTCTCCTCCCCGGGGAGGCACGCTGGGGTCAAGGCGAGGGGCTCTGCTAAAACCCAGGCACACGTTTCTGTGGTGCGTGACTGGGATTGAAGCTGTGTGTGCTCAGCTACATCAAGTGGCAAGTTTCATCCTCTCCATAGTTGGCTGTAATGACTCAGCCTTCAAATGATGAGCCGATATCGACCGTTTGGAATCGGGAGCTCTTCAGAGAAAAACAGCTCTGTAAAGTCTTCCTTGCTGAGTTGCAGCACATGCGTTTCGGGGGGGCTTTCCATCTTCTGTAATTTGTAGCAAAGTCTAAGTTTCACCTTTAGTAATAGCAAAAACATTTTCATTTCCAGCCTCTGGAAAGGATGTTAGAAAACCTGAGAAGAGGATGAGTTGCCATCTGCCTCTCTACAGGTTGTGATGAATTAATACAATTGAGAGCAGCACAGTCAAACAGTTTTGAGCACCAGAAGCAGAAAGTGGATTTGCTGGTTTTATCGCCTCCATAAGAGCAAATTTTGCACACTGTAAATTGATAAATTAATGCTCAGAGTCTCTTCTCTGCACAGCCTGTGATATGGATTGACTGGTCCACACGCTCTTCTCCGTGGGCAGCACTCTTCCCCAATGCTGGCAACATGATTATTGGAAAACTAATCAGCTCTATCTGAGATAAATTGCATTTCCACCAATTATAGCTTAATTGTTGACAGATGGGAACACAGAAGGGAGATGTGTCACATCATTAAGAGGACAGGTGTATAGACAAGTGCCAGATTAATTGTTCCAGCCCATTAAATCATTGACCTTTTCAGCATACCCTCAACGTCGAATTCAAAGCTCTCACAATATTTCCAGCTCACACACGATGACCGCGTTTATCAGCAAGGTTCTCAGGGGCGTTTTTAAAACACACAGACTCCAGACACGGACTCATTAGCCACGAGCAGTTCTCCTTTCTCATTAAAACCAGTTCTCCTCTTCCTCATTCTCTGTGTTGGGGTTCGGTTTCTTGGCTTTTCAGTGAAATCGTGCACAGCGTGTGGGCTTTCTCCGAAGAGCAGTTTTCTCCATGAAGCATGCAGTCATGCTGTAACGGGCTATACATTTAGGGATGTCAAAAAGAGAGAGAGGTGAAGTCAGGACAGCGAAGCTCAGTTCTGGGCAGCTGTGCTGGAGGCTCCAGCTTTGATTTGGGGCTTTGGCTGTGATTTCCAGCTCCTGCTCTGCCTGGGATTTTCAATAAAGCCTGAGAGAGACAAATAGCTAAATACCATTGAAACTGAGTCAGCCATGGGTGTCTAATTCCCCTAAATATGTGTAAAAATGTGTCTCCTGCTCTTTTTCTGGCTAGGTAATCCAGAAAGCTGAGGATGCGGTGCAGACACATCCAAAACAGCTTTGCGGGAGGTACCGTGGGTCTGAGGTAGTGATGCAGGGCATGCTTCGTCTGCCCTGAGCTACCCAAACCCTGCGCTGTCCTGGATAATTGAGAACTGACTCCAGATCTAGCTATTCTGGGTGTCCTGCCTTGAAAAATGAGGATAAGATTTCCAGCTGAAGGAAATGAAGGTTGCTGTGACGATAATCATGTTTGTTACTCCTGGAGTCCCTGTCCTGTGCCAACTGGCTGATTCAGAGATGTACTACCCTCTGGCAGGTTTTAGAGAAACCAAGTGGAAAGCAACCCAGGGAGACAAGCAGGAGGTGTGAGGAAGAGTTAATGCCCTTCATCAGCTCTGCAACTTCAAACGGAGGTGAAATTGATGCTGGGAATCAGGCAGGGCTTTTTCCCAGGGCCAGGGCTGGTGGTGGGCTCTCTCCTTCCCTTAGCACCAGTCCCCCCCAGTTTGTCACAATAAAATAAGATGTGTAACTGAAATCCCGGGCAATCATTTTATATATGTGCTTGAGTGACTGACTGTGTTCCACAAAAATGATGCACCTTTACTGCGGTGGCCTTTACGGACCTACAAAGACAACCAGGTAGGAGACAGGAGAACTGGGTGAAGTTCCCTCTCAGATAACAAATGGTTTTATAAGGAAAAGCAGATAATTTTATGAAAAAATACAGTTTAGGAGGGATGGAAACTGCATGGATCTCTTTGGTAGATCAGGTACCCTTTATATAACCATCTTTTTCAATATACTTGGAAATGTCAGGTTGCAACAGGGCAGCTTGTTCAAATTCTCGGTGGATGCAGCAACCTTGACCAACCCCACCGGGATATGTGCCTGCAGGTCACGCTGGAGATCCCTCAGTTTCCACCACTCACTGCGCAGCGCTAAGCCCTGGACAGAGAAGGCAAGTGAACGAAAGCCAGCTTTTTCAGAAGATCATCCATAAAACTGGAGGTTAGTACTGAAGAAAGTACATGTATTTCTGTGCCCGGGGCAGGGAAGGAGACGAAATTCCAAAAAAGTGTCAAAAAGGAGTTTTAGAAATGACAGAATATTTATTTTAAAGATTTCCTAAACAAATCATTTTACCTTGCATTTTGAACTGGGTTTCTGTGGTTTAGAAAAGGATATAAAGTTAAAAAAAAGTTAAAAAGAAAGGTTGAGTAACCCAAAGGCAAGCAAAACATTTCATTTCAGTTGGAACTTAATATCTGGGGTTAATCCAGAATATTTTCCAGCGTCTGCTTGGTTTTTTTGCCAGCCTCCTCCTCCTCCCTCTACCCCCACTTCACTGTTGCTCGGTCCAAGCATTTTTTCCCCAGATATTTTGATTCAGCCACATAACCCAAGCAGTCATTATTCACTCCACATCAGTGATCTCCTCATTTCCAGCTGTCCTTTCCACTGGCCCATACTCCCAGAAATGCCGCTTACTGTGAACATCGTGTCTCCACCCTCAGGCCACCCAGCCCAGGGGGGTTTCAGCCCCACCAGAGCTGGGGCTTGTTTCTTCGGCACGTCACTCTCACCCCAAGCCATACCACTAGAAATCCTTGTCAAAGAAGTCATCGAAGAGAGAAACTCTCTCTGTCTTGGTTCTCACAAGCGTAGGCTTGTGGTAGATCTTCTTCTCTTCCGTTTCCCACTCTTCGGAGCCCGTGCTGGAGGTGTCCCAGAACAGATCCCTTGTCCGCGACTCCCTGCAGAACCACAGGTCAACCTTCCTGCTCTTTCCTGGAGAAAGTTCAGACCTGTCATGCTGTCTGGAGAGTCCTCTACCCCATGTGTTTCCTTGGGGAGAAGAAAAAAAAAAAAAAATCATAATTTTGTGGAGCTGCATGCCCAGTCCCCTAGAGTTTAGCTGGAAATGGCTATGGGCAGCTGGAGGCATGTAAAGAAGATCCTGAGAGATCCCTGTAAGACCAGCCCCCATGCTCGGGGCTGGGCAGGGCAAGGTATAATATACTCAGGATTATATCTGGTGAAATTATAGAACCTGGCAAGAGGCAGTATGGTTTTATCACCAAGCAGAAGAGAGCTGAGGCAAAGAAACACGAGGGAGTAGGAGCAGCCAAGTCCGTTCCCCCTTCTCCTGGTGAAAGCTCACCAGCAGACAAGTTTTTCAGTGATTTAAGCATTTTTACCCTCGGTGATAGGTTTCCTGTGCCAAAGGTTGCCACATGCAAGCAAAGCAGAACAGGGCTCGTGCCTTGTGGATGTCAGCACGAAGTGGCGGCTGAGATCCGCTTCGATTTCCCCTTCGCTGGGGACAGTAAGGTCACCTTGTGTGCCCTGCCACCTCCAACCCCCTCAGTTGCTTCCCCAGCCTGCGTCAACCAGTGCCCCAAAGCTCAGATCAGAGTCACAGCCAAATCCAAAGCACCACAGGTCAGCCCTCCAGATTTATGCTACGTCCATTCCTGCTGCTCGCCTGTCCTCGAGGCGTGCGGGGGAATGAAAAGTCCCTGCTCAGTGTTCGCTGGCACCGCTGGCACGCAGACCGTGCCACGCTCCCTCCTGCGCTACGGCGTGGGCTGCGGCAGGGAGACATGCCCGAGAGAGGCTGAGATCTGTCGCCGTTAAATTAATTTCACCTGATGTGTTTTCATGTCAGACATTGAAAGTAACATGGAGCCACGGCTGGAAATTGTCTAACCCGGGAACATCTCACCTTAATTACACATCACCCAGAGGGATGCAAATCTGTGATGGAAATTGCCTGGCTCTGGGAAATGGTTTCCATATAAAACTAAACCTAAAAAGTGAGTAGCCTCAGTGACCATAACGTTTACCCCATGGTCATTTAAGGATGGCAGGAGTCCAGAGGCTACACCATGCGTATGAATGCAACACATTGGTGGACTATGCAATGATGAAGCCAGGAGTAAATCTCTGGCAGCTGTTGCTCAAGCAGCTCATTCTCCATTTCTTTATCCTGCTGAGCCCAGTTCCAGCTTCCCAACATGCCCAAGAGCGCTCTGCCAGAGAAGACTTACTGCAAGGTTCAACACCCCAAAATGTATGTGGGTACCCTCCTTCAGTCCTTCATGCATGTCAAAGGGGAAAGACAAGGCTGACCCTTCTCCCAAAAAACAGTCTCACAAGGTCCCTGAAAATAACCAGCGATCTCAAATCATCCAGGTTTCCCTTTTGCTGCAAGGGAACATCACACTTCCTTTCTCCAGAGTAGAAAAATTTGAGATGTAACCAACCTGGTGCAGTAGAAGAGCTCTTCTGAAGCCTACCCTGCTTGACCCCAGCTGAAGATTTGAGCTCGTTGTTTGCACCATGTGCCCTGGTATATTTTGCCGGGGAACACGCAGTTGTGTACCCGCCAATGACTGCAGCTACCAGCGGTTCAGCCCTGTGCTCCCTCCAGGAAGGGACCGGCTCCACGCCTGCACGGGGCAATGGCTGGGTTAGCGTGGGGCTGGGGCTTGGCTTTGGCTCCCCAGCTGAGGATGGATGCATGTTGTGGTGGAGACTGCCGGAGTAACTCATGTCTCGTGCTTGAAGGAAACCTGGCAGGGCACGTTTTAATCAGCAACTGCCAACCCTGCCAGAGTGACCACTGTGATATTGTCACAGCCTACGTCCACCTGAGCATGCCCCAGGCTCGGGCAGGAGGTGTCCAGTGCTGGGGCAGAGGGCATGGGGCAAAACCTGGTGTAAGGGTTGATATTCAGGCAGTCATTTTCCATTTTTTTTTCTCCTTCACCCCTTTGGCCATCGTGTTGATGGAGCTTCAGAGGTTCCCCCCAGCCCATGGTACGTTCACCTATGCAGCGGTCTGTATGCTCACCTCCTGGGACGCTTTTGCCCTGCCTCTCCAAGGGACCCATGGGACCCCAGGGACACCCTCTGTCCTTGTACTCAGTTTGCCGCACAGGGGACATGTGGGAGAAGCTGAGGCTCTTCTGCCGGTGGAACCCTGCTCCTGCAGCGGCCTGGCCCTGGGGACTTTGCTTTTATGCCCCTACGGCTATTCCACGGCTCTTAACTCACATCTACTCAGGTCTGTTTGGATGCTATCAGAGAAGCAGCCCAGAGACCTGCGTCCTGCTCTGAGGCATCCCAACACTTTGCCTTACGACCACATCTCACTGCTTTCCCCACCCCCTCCAGTCTTTCGAACTTGCGCCGTGGCGCAGCAGGAGATGGAGCAGTGGAAGCAGCTTCCATAGGGAAACTTCCCTGATGACATTTAAGAGGCTGGTGAGTTTTACATCTCCTCGGAAAATTACTCTACTTACCACAGTCGTCTCCATGAAAATGCTGATTGTGCTCAGCAGGGACGAGGTCTCGGCTTTCGGCGCTGTTGCCTCTCTGGAGAGTGTCAAGGACTTTCTTCGGGCTGAATTCCTTGATTTTTTGTTTATTGATTTTTGCCTCCCTGTGGAGATTTCGCTTCAGCTCTGCCTGAGTTTGCAAACGAGTCATCAACACAAGCAGCAGACGAGCAAACACGTTTTAACAGCTCAACGCGGCATATCATTAGGGGGTTGGCGCTGAAAATAATTATGCAGTAAAGTAGTTTAACCAGGGCAAATGGTTTTTGCCAAACTGGGTATGGGACAGAACATGACCTGGACAGAGATTTTTTGGTTTCTCCATGGGCCAGGGCCAAATGAGGGCAAAGCATTGCAAAAATCAAAAGTAATTACTGATCACGGGGACGCCAGGGATGCTCCCCTCCTCACCTCTGCCTGAACCACCAGGAAAGCTTCATTTGCTCTTCCCAGCAACAGGCTTTAAGCCTCTGGGTCCATGGGAGAGACACCGGGGGTGGGCAGACCCCTGTCCGAGAGGGGAAGCCCCAGCCTCTCCCCAAATCTGTCTCAGCGTTACCTCTCGGCGCCTGCGGGTCAAGTCCAGCATCTGCAGCTTGTGCAAGTGCTGCCGCCTGCCAGGGAGGTGTCTCAGGCTTTGCCCGCTCTTCTCCAGAGCCTAGGAGGTGTTTAAAAACATAAATAAATACACCTGCATCTTCTGAAAGGGAAAGGAACAGCCACCAGCTCGCAAATCCACACCCAGACCCCCGGGCGCTCCCCGGATAAAGGCAGCGAGCGTCTCCCTGCGTAGCCAACTTGCAGAAATTTATCACAGATTTCCACTGCGCTTGCAGTTTATCTCACAGCTCTGGGGCACGATGGAAAAAAATCTTCATTAAAACAATGTATACATGCTTCTGCCCCCCGAGGTGTTACTGCTTTGAGTCAGCTGTCCAAGATAATCTCATGATCCGAAGGGAAGAACCACTTCTGCGTGATTGGGGTTGAATGGGTTGTTTACGGCACGCAGCACTTGCAGCCCTCTCCCTGCCGACTGCAAGCGATGGGTGTTCAAGTTGCTCAGGCATTTAAAAAAGTGGTCCTCAAACCTTTAGCCTCAAAAATATTTAAGGTCCTGGCTCAGCAGGTCCACCTCATCCAGGGAACTGTCATGCTGGAGATTCAAAAACTTTCCTCTTATTTTAGATCCTTTCACCCACACATCGGTGTTTCAGCCGGTTCCTGGGCTTAGCCAGGGGTGGGAGCGCAGCCGGTGTAAAACACCAACTTCTGCTCTTTGGCTCTTTGAGGCACCTGAACCACAAGGGGAAGGAGCCTGCAGCCAGCAACAACCCATGCACAGGGCTCAACCCATGCGCTTACCTTTGGCTTTGGGCTTGCAGCCACTTCTTGCTGACTCCAGGGCTTTGCAGGAGCGATTGCTTGCAGAGGGCCAGCGGGTTCAAGCCTCTGCAAGTCCAATATTTATAATATTCAGCATTGCTTGTTCCACACAATCATAAAACCTGATATGAAACTACCTTGATGTTTTTGCAGCTCCAATTCTGGCTGGGCTGCTTGGGATACAGGAAGGAGATTGGCATCTCGAGCAGATGCTCAGGGAGATGAACATCTCCTTAGGTGCTTCAGGAGCGGACAAAACTTGGGGAATCTCCTGCATTAGAGTCAAAGCAGCAAAAACCCAGTTTGACATTACTTTCATCCCTGTAGGTATTTCTCTTTGAGCCTCAACAGTGCCCAAGGCTCCAACCAAGACCAGAGTGAAGACAAACCCCAGCCCAGATTGCTCCATGTTGAAGCTGCAGCATGGAGAGGTATCATCATTTAATATAAGGTCCCCTAGCAGGTCATCCAAGGGCAGATCCCAGATACCTGAGTCCCAGAGCACCATTCCCTCCGTCCAACCAGTCTCTTTTATGTTGGTCTGAGTACGACCTTTCTCTGCAGGACTGCTCACGGCACAAACTGTCTTTCCTGGTGGCTAGTGGAAGTGGGCAGACTTGCTTTACAGACTGCCCTAAGCACGGATTTTTATCTTAAGGACTTAAGTTGTCTCCTTAAATTGTGCTGAACTACTAGATGATACTGGGTGATTTCATGGCTTGATATGGCCAGTGTCCCCTTCTAGGATGGGAGCTCAGTCCAACTTCCATAAAAATTAAGGGGAGCATCATCAAGGACTTCATCAGTAAGACCTGACTTACACTTTATGTGGGACATCATTAACCTCCTGAGTATGAACTAGAGTGTCCTCTAAATCGTGACATGCCTCTGGCTGGCTGCACTGAACTTCTGCCAAAGCCTGAGCTGTAATTTTGAAGCATCCCGTAAGTCAACTCAATAACGCAGGAGAAAAATAGTCAGCAGCATCATGTAAAAGAGGCATCCATCCCTCGTCAGCCCCAAACACCAAGTTCACATGTCTTTCTTTCAAAAAACCCCACAAAACTGAATATGAAGCTTAAAAAAATGGCACTAGATGGCAGCATGTGACACCACAAACTGCAGTCCCGGCTGTGCAACACTCCTAGATGCCACCAAGGCAGCCAGCGCGGGGTGGCTGGATGCAGATGAACTCCCGCACCTATCGGCTCACCTCGCTGCGCCTGGCGGGGAAGCCAAGTTTCAGGCTTTCAGCTAAAGTTGCGTCGCAGGCTGGAAAATCGACTCTTTTCTTTCATCCCTGTGAACCTCACGGGATTTTTCTCTGGAAATACTCCCTGACCAAAATCCTCTAAAAGTCCTTGAGAAGGCCACGTCATCCTGCTCCGCTGTCTTTGAAAATATTCCCGTAGGGAAAAGGGGGTTTGCTGGTGCTGTTTACGCTTCCTAACAGCAATGGCAGAAGCACGGGGTAGGATTACCGGTGTTGTTGTCCTGCAAGGTGTATTACCAGTGTTTTAATAATACATAGATACAGCCGTAATGGAAATAAGATCAATGACTAGAAATTACATGCTGGTAGAAGATTTTTAAATGAGGCTGCGACTCCACGTGACAGTTCACCGGGCATAGCTGGGCTCATTCCAGGTGCTGCTGCCTCCTCCTCCCACCAGATCCAGGGACACATTATTCAATAGTTGGTGGCCACCTGTGCTCTCTGAAGCCACCAGTCTTGGCCAGAGCCATGGGTTTCAGCTGACCCCATCTGGTGGCTCCTCTGTTCTTTATTATATTTAAAAGACCTTCATCACAGCAAGGAAGGCTTGAGCACAGCACCCCTGCTCCAGCGGGTTTGCTGTTGTGGGACATGCACAGAGGGTTTGCCACCAAATTTTGGGAGAGTGGTGATGGTCTCAGGGAGGAACAGTGAGGTCTCAGAGCAGCACAGGGAAGCGAGATGTTCACCCAAGGATTTCAATTGCAAGGGGTTCTGCAGGTGCCTGGGAAGGAAGATGCCCAGCGGCAGCTGAGGGCACGTTGGTGCTGGTGTAACCCAGGGCAGTCCCAAGCTGCACCCAGTGCTGGGATGACCCAGCACCTATGGGAGTGCTACAGAGAAACACATGGCCAGTTGGGGCAAATACATCTCTTTGATGGCTTAAACAGCCAAGAAGCACGTTTGCCTCCGTTTGTCCCCAGCCACCGACTGCTGAGGACTCCCTCCAGCCACCTAATGAGGCTGCTGATGGGCACCATGCAGCTGGGCTCTCCTAGAGGGGTCTCAGCAGCAGGTACAACATTTGCCCTTAATTGCTAATTGAAAATCCTGCCTAATGAGAGCATGGGAGGGTTATTTCTAGCAGCCAAGTGCTTCCCCAAGCAGGATGCTCTGCTGCACCCATGCTTGGAGGGGTCTGCTCAAGTTGTCCCCTTTCCCTGCCTGATTTTATTCCTCTGAGCCCTGCTTGCTCTCAGTTTTGGAGCCCCCAGACCTGGGCCAAGCAGCAGAGAAGAAATGCAGCTGAAAGCTTCAAGCAGGGGCTCTGAAGGCGAAAGATCTGAGGAGCAGATTAGGGGAGCTGCTGCTGTGGGGCATCCAGAGCAGGGCTGAGCCTGGTGTCCCCGATGTCCCTCCCTGACTCTCTGTGGGCACATAGAGAAGGTGGGAGAGCTCAGTCTTGGCCAAACACCAGCTGCTTTGCATCTTAAATAGCAAGCAGGTAAGAGGTGGGAGGTTGGAAGGTATTGCTGGCTGGTTTGGGAGGGTGTGGAGAAGCAATGAAAAAGCAGGTGGAGCACAGAAAGCAGCGTGCTTCTCTGGGTTTGGCTTTTAAATAACCTGATTCACAGCAAGAGTTGTACAGCCCCGGTAACGCACCTCCAGCCCAGCCCTGTGAGCACGTGATGGCCTGAGCCTCACCCAGGTTTTGTATTGTAGGAAAGCATCAGTGCATAAAAATATCAGCACAGAAAATGCATGGGGAGGGCTTCTTGTCCCCCCCCCCTTTTTTTTATTTAGATGAAATAGCAACTGTAACCCTTGTGCAGCATGGTACGCCAGCGGTGTTTCCTTTCCTTTGCAGTGAATTATATGGATATAAACATATTTTTGGAGCTTTAGTTGCGTTGTGGTAACTCTTGTGTGGGGAAAACCCCGATTGCCAGGTCAGGCAGAGTCATGGGTTTGGAGGAGAAGGGATCTGGGAAGTGCAGGGAGGGGAAAGGAAGGTTGTGGAGGAGTGAGCAAGGGTGTTTTATGTTTGTTTGGGGAGGATTATTTTTTATATCTAGATATACAGACATGTGCATGTGCACATGCATATACAGTGCTGTTGAGGGGAGAAGGTGAAGGTACGCGTAGGAACATGGCACGCGTAACAATTCTTGAAACCTAAAATAATTGCTCTGCACTTTCGCCAGCCCCTATTGCAAAGCACGTCTGTCTGCTTTACCTGCCTCTGCCCCTCAGCTGATGCCAGACCTTGATGAGATATTTGGCCTGAAGAGCCAAAACCAGCCCCACGTGAGGCAAGTTGGATCCCTTCTGCAAAGGGCTCTGTCTTGGCCACAGTAGAATCATAGAATCATAGAATGCTTTGGGTTGGAAGGGACCTTTAGAGGCCATCTGGTCCAACCCCCCTGCAGTGAGCAGGGACATCTTTAACCAGATCAGGTTGCTCAGAGCCCCGTCCAACCTCACCTGGAATGTTTCCAGGGATGGGGCCTCCACCACCTCTCTGGGCAACCCCTTCCAGTGCTTCACCACCCTCAGGGTAAAAAATTTCTTCCTTATACCCAGCCTAAATCTGCCCTCCTTTAGTTTAAACCCATCACCCCTTGTCCTGTCACCACAGGCCTTGCTAAAAAGCCTGTCCCCATCTTTCCTCTAGGCCCCCTTGAAGCACTGCAAGGCCGCACTAAGGTCTCCCCGCAGCCTTCTCTTCTCCAGGCTGAACAACCCCAAATAGTAGCCCCATGGGAGCACTAAGATTTGGCTGCAGGTACCCAGACGCGACAAAGGGAAGTGGGTCATTACAGGAGAGGTGGCCTCATGGCCAGCGCTGGGACACGTGTCCTCATTGGGTGTCTCCATGGCACACAAGGGCTGGCCAGCGAGGCACAACCCATGGAGTTGGGCAGGAGGGCAAAGGCAGGGCCTCACTGCATTGGCCCCTCATCGGCTGTTCTTAGAAGGTGATGTCCTCTCCCTTGTGCTAATGAACCAAAAATAACCTCTCTGTGGTCAGTGTGCCTGCTCTGCTCCAGGTATCAAACTTGGGCTGGTGATAAAGCTCATCTAGGGATGATCGCTAGAGACAGGACCTCCTACTTGCATTGCTGTAGGATATTTGTTTCCCCCATCGTGGTGCTGTGACATGTGCCCATGTCCCCAAGAAAGCCCATGCCAACAGGTCAGTTGGAGCACTCATAGGGAGCTTTTCAAACTTATCTTACTTGAGGTCTTCGAGGCGGGTGCTGTTTAATGATGCTGGTTTCTCCCTTTTCCAGCACGGTGTTGAAAGAAAGGGGCCCTTAAAGATTAGACAAGAAATGGATGAAGTTACTTTTGGGTGGTCATCAACTGTTAGGCTCTACTCAGCAATAGTTTCCTGCCCTTGTTTCTTGGTTGGCATGTCCTACTAATGTCTCTCTTGGTGTACCCCAGTTACACATAGTGTAAGTTATTCTATTAGCTGCAGAAATAAAGCGGGGATGTACCTGTGGTTTCTAACAAATGTCTGCCACGTACCTCTGCTACTTCCCTCTACACCATCTCATGCATCCTATGTGTGACAATGACCACCTTCCATATCTCCTGTGGCCTCCCTGAGATTTTAAAATGGGGAACGGGCGGCAGTTTGGATCTCTTCTTGCTGCTCAGTTATTATTGTTATTTTTTGGTGGAACAGGGAAACATCTCTGATGCTTTTACTGCTTTTTACTGCTTTTACAGCAGCAGAGCTGGGCTACAGCCAGCCAGTGGGTTCAGAAGTTAGGGGGTTATGGACAGAGAAGCGGTACGATCACAGACCCTCATCGTCTTCGGAATTCAGCCTGAAATAACGCGCTACACAGCAGCAATGGCCTGTTATAGTTATTAAAGCAGTGCTTTCACTGAGACCTGGATGTGACCTGGGCTCGGGTCCGTTCTGTGCTGGTGCTCTCGGGTGGACACCGCTGCCTGTTGTTGTTGTTGCACAAATAACTACTTGCGTGTGCAGCAAGTATTTATTTTACAAAAGAGTTTCTCTATCCCATGTATTCTCCCCAAAAAACCTGTCTTGGTGCATTCAAGTGCCATTTTATACACGGAGCTGAGCGAGGTGTTGCTGAGCAGCTCCTGCTCCCAGGTGGTGGGAGCCCTGAGGTGGCCGCAGGGGAGGAGAGTTGGGGATAAAGTGCAGGAATTACACTATAGTTGATGCCAAATTTAATAGTTATATTAAAAAGAAAAATAATAATTTGGAGGTCACCTTATGGGGGATTTCAGTTTTAAATGAGCCCCATGGAAGATTACCAAGGCAGGGCTCTTGGAGAAGAGAGAGAGGAGGTGATGGAAGGAGGGCGTTGGGGTGTGGGAGGAGACGGTGACTCCATCAGATAAATGATTGCTGGGCTCTGCTGAGCAATGATTAACCGCTGAGCGAAGCTGCAGCCGCTCCGCACATGCAGGAATGGGTGCCTGAAGTGAAAATTTCCAGCGCAGGCGGTTCCTCCGGAGACAGACTTCAGCTGCCGGGGAGTGCATGCTGAAATAGCAGCTTGTAATAGCAAAAGTGGGGTTATTAAGTTATTGCCTCTCAATCTGCAGGACAAATTAGTGCCTAAAGAATTTCTAAGGGGGAAGTAAATTGTAAGGAGGTGGCTCAGGGTGCTGGGAACGTGGGACCCGGCACAGGCAAGGGGCTGGGGCTTGGGAGAAGCTTGTTCTGGCAAGGTGTATGGCTTTGGGGAAGTTGTTTCTCCCTTATGAGATTCTTTTTCTTTTAATATATTTAAATTATTCCCTCTCATCCTATGTGTCTTGTGGGAGATCTGCCCTTATCCTCTACAGATACAGAACTGGGAGCCAAGTGCTGGCTGTCCCCAAACCTGCTCGGTCCTGGGGCAGGGACGGTCCCTGGCACAGCTGTGTGATGCTGCCGGGGAGGGACCATCGTCCCACCGCGCAGCCACCACCGAGGGAGCACGGGGCCCAGGCTGAAGTCATTCTCGTGACTTTTTTAGTCTTCACCCTTGCACTTTAGATCCTCAGCAAGGATCCTCCCCGCCGGAGGAAGCGGGGTTTAGCACAAGCCAAGATGAACCCTCATAAACCAAATAAAAGCTATTCTCTTGGAGGCTTTGCTTATTTAGACAGCAGCTCAAGCTAATACATCGCTCAAGTACTCTTGAGCATACTCTTTTTGTTTCTGAAAATGAAAAGTAATAGAAAATGACATTTATTGAGGGGGCTTTAAAGTTTTTTATAAAAGTACATGTTTTACAAGAACTTGTTAAATACCGAGTGATGATAATTTTCCAGAACAGGCATGTTTGGTTGCTCTTGCTGTCATGAAGTACTTGAAAACCCCTGTTGTACAGCCAGACCTGAGCTGTATTTGCCACCGGACCTCTGGCTTCGGGAGCATCACTGCTATCATCCCAGAGATTTATTTGCTTTCACCTTCTCCTGATGCCTCTCGGTGGATGATCCTGAAGGAAATATCCAGCCCCTGGTGAAGCAGCGGTGCTTAATGCTGCTCGGCATGTGTCAGAAATTCATTTTTGGAAATGGAAAAGAGGGGAGGAGGGTGCTAGGGCTGCAGAGCCTCCTTCTTCTGCATTGGCCTTTCTCAAACCACGTTGGCATTTATGGGGGTTTCTCCCTACGCTCACCCAACGTGGCTGTGGGAAGCCGTCTGCCCCCATCCAGCTCGTTGTACAGAGCTATGCATCCACTGTCGGATGGGTGCAAACCTTCTTTCCCGCCTTCGGGAAGGGTTTGGGTATAGATGGAGTTTAAACCCTGCTGTGAAAGGGTGCGGGAGAGGCTGTATGATGCCACTTGTAGAAAAAGATGCAGAGCTACGCTATTTGCCATCCTCTGCCTCTTGGCTTATGAAATTAGCCCTGCGTGAGACATGGCTGTAATTTATTTTAATGCTGAATTTTACCTGCTGAGCACATTACCCAGAATCTAATTCTAATTAAGCTAATGATATTGATACGCCCAGTGGCAGCAGGTGAGTAGAACGGGTGTAGAACCGGGAGTTGTGGGGCTGCTGTACAGGGGCTTGCTGGGATCCAAGCTGGTGTCACCATGTGCCAGGTCGATGCTGGGGAGCGGGGCTGTTCCCAGAGGGATGACTGATGGGAGCAAGGAGCCTGGGATTTCATAGAATCACAGAATGCTTTGGGTTGGAAGGGACCTGTAGAGGTCATCTAGTCCAACCCCCCTGCAGGGAGCAGGGACATCTTTAACCAGATCAGGTTGCTCAGAGCCCCGTCCAACCTGACCTGGAATGTTTCCAGGGATGGGGCCTCCACCACCTCTCTGGGCAACCTGTGCCAGGGCTTCACCACCCTCAGTGTAAAAAATTTCTTCCTTCTATCCAGCCTAAATCTGCCCTCCTTTAGTTTAAAACCATCACCCCTTGTCCTGTCACCACAGGCCTTGCTAAAAAAGTTGTCCCCATCTTTCCTATATTTGGGCTCTGGTGACTGAGACACTTTCCAAAACAGGCTGGGAGGGGCGGGGGGGAAGTTTTCTCAAAGCTAAAATGTCCTGGAAATGGCAAAAATCTACTGACGCAGAATGGCACGTGCACAGACCTACACCCACCCTGCGCTGCAGCAAGCAAACCCGCAGCCCCAGCTGATGCCCCGTGGGTCTCTGCCCTGCGCTTCGCAATAATTCGTTGATGACCCCCTTACCTGAAGAGGCTCTCCCGTACCAGGTCTCCCGGAGAGGTGGAAGCTGACGGTGAAATGTTGGTTTTCTCCACTCCGCCATGGCCGGTGGGTGCAGGCTGGGCTCTCCCGGCATGCCGGGGAGCCGGTACGGGGCAGCGAGAGCGGGCAGGCCCTCCCCGGTGTGTATCGGTGCCACCTTGGTCACCTTGGGGTGTGCCTTGGAAGAGCTCAGGCCCATTTTGCAGAGCAGTGGCTTTGAAAGGAGAAGGAAAACCCCTCGTGCACCATCCTCCCTGAATGCGGAGAGACCCTTGCGAGCGACCGCGGCTCCTGGGGAGCTCGCTGCCGAGGCCGGGGCTGTCTCCCACGGACGTGCCTGCACGTCCTTCCCCGCTCAGTTAAACATTGACCTGGCCCCGGCCATTCCCCCGCAGGGACGAGAGGTGGCTGCTGCTGACAAGAGACGTGGAAAGCAGCTCGGGGAGCCAGCGCCAAGCCCTGGGGAAGCTTTGCTGTTTACCTACAAGTGATTTTCAACTGGGGCACCACCTCAGCTGGCCACTGGCTGACCTGGAGGTATTGCTACAAGCAGCTCTTTTGCTAAATCTTCAGGTTTTGGAAGGAAATTCAATCCTCGGAGCACCAGAAGGGTTAAAGCATCTCCCACCCTGGGGACAGGGGCTGCCAGAGGAGCATCCTCCGCCCTTGCTCCTGCGGGCCGGTGGCACTGCTGGAAAAAATGCAGCTTTAGCACAAACCCACCTGAAAATATCATCCAAAGTGAGTCATGTTCTGCAGTTTTGGAGCTGCTGTGGGGTTTGGGCCAAACACAGCAGGATCGGTGCATAAGGGAAGGATCTACAGGGCTCCATTTGTTTCTTCCTTTCCACTCCCAAGGAGTATGAGGGAGTTCAGAGGGCACGGTTTCCTCGGAGCTGTAGGGAGTCAGTCATTCGTTTCCAAGGTGGAGCGGTTGGAAAATATGTAGGGAGGATTATTTATGCAACGAGTTTACTGTTGCAGGGTGGGATTTTTGGCAGGAATAGGGTTGCGGGAGGAGGTCGGAGCACCTGTGGTGGAAACCAGCAAACGCCGAGTGTGTGAGGGAGACCCCAAAACACATCAGAGCCAGGGTTCATTTAGCAGAAGCTCATCCCACTGGGATTCCTGGAAGAATCCTGTATAGGTTCGGAGCAATCGGGGCCTCTTTTGGTTTTTCTCTTGGGAGGGGAGTGCTGGGAGGAGGGAAATTGTGCGGGGAAATGAGGATCATGGCAGAGCCAAGCGTCCAGCACTCATGGCCGGTAGATCCACAGATAAACCACTCAGCTCCTCCTTGATGGAAATGGGGAGGTTTTGAGCTGCAAAATGCCACCGGCCAGGGGTGGCACCTCCCAGGAGAAATTATTCATGCCTGGAGCAACCCAGCAGGTTCATGTTTTCAGCTGCAAAGCACCAACATCGCTCGTGACTTTGCTTTACAACATGTCAGACAGGGCACGAGGGAGCAGAGTAGCTTAGTCTGTAATTCTTTTTTTCCTTCTTCTTTTTCAAATGAAAATATAAAATCAACACTCTGCTTCCCTCCTGAGTTTCTCAATGCTTAGTGTCTATTTCTCCATTTTTCTTTTTCCCCTTCCCCTTCCCCCACTGAGAACAGGTAATTCCTGTTAAGCAGCTTGGGAAAATTGTGAATTAAATGCAACGACGGATGTGTCGGAGCAGTGGAAAACCCCCGTGGATGTTAAAGCTAGCGCCTGTTGTGCTGTGTCTGGGTGTTCCACCTGGGTGTGATGCTGTGGCACCAGCCCTGCTGAAGTCCTCGCAGGTCCCACTGCTCCCCATGCTGCCAAACCCCCTCTCTTGGCCAGGTTTCTTTCCATGCCGGATGGGTTTCCCCAGCTGCCGTGCAGGATGGCACCACGGCCTGTCGCACAGTGATTTAGGGAAGGGGATTGCAAAGGGACAGATGTACCTGAGGCTGATATTGCTCCAAGCACTTCATCCGGAGGAGCTGTAGGTGAAGAGATGCTCCTTTTTGCATTTAAAGGTGATGCCGTATCCTTCCAGCTGGTTCATGACACTGGGCCCCACCTCCCCTGCTGCGCTCCGGCTCCGTGGTACACGTGCCCAAGGATGTTAGCTTGGCAGCACTGCTCAGCACCTTGATGCTGCACCTTACTGACCAACATCTCCCAGCAAATCCTTAAAATCTCAGCATCTGTGTACTTTGGGGCTGTGCTTTGACCTCCACATGCTTTCACTTTGTAAAGCAAAGAGGGCCAAGAGCAGCGGCTGTGGGTTTGGGGCGGTGGGAGGAAGGCAGCCTGCAAAAAGGTGCCCTTCCTGCAGGTTGCTGGGGCAAAGCGAGAGCAAGCTTGAGGTTGAACTGGGTCCCAGAAGGGCCCAATGGTACTGGAAGAGGCTCCCAAATATTATCACTTGCAACTGCTGGGCCAAAATTACCCCCTCGCGTCTTTACCTGGGGTCCCTGGCCCATGGCTGTGCAGGTTGTTGGGTGGATGCTGCGGGTTTGCTGGGTGAGCTGTGCGTCTGTGGCGGTGGAGATCGTGGTTATTGGCATCGTTTTGACCTGCTCGGCTCGAGCGTGAGCGGTGACAGCCCCTGCTACAGCACAAAGCAATCCTGTGTCACCCCCCTGGCTTAAACCTGCCTCTGACACCAGCCGATGGCGTTTGATGGGGGGAAGGATGGGTTGAGGTGTGCCTGAGCTTCAGGCTGGCTTCACCACTGCCCTCCTGGAGATGTGAAGCTCATCCTTTCCTTTAACTTTAATGCAGCCTTTTATCTGTATTTAAGGTTCAGTTTGATTCCCAAGTGCTGTGCTGTAGAAACATGGGGCTGGAAGGAGCTTTGGTCCCATACGTTGCTGTTAGGGACCCCACACGGTCCCTCCCAGGAGAATTGAAAACTCTTTCTCCCATTTAATTTATTGCCTGAAATCCTTCACCAAAGTCAGCTGGAACCTATAAGTGATGCTGATCTTGCCAGAATTGGATTTTCCAGTGAATTTATTGTAGTCAAAATGAAATCATTGACCCCTAAGCGCTCTGATGCCCTTGTTTTAAGGAAGATACAGGGAAAAGCCCACGGGTAGGGCAGTGCCATGACCTGGGGCAGGGCATTTTCCCACAGAGGAGCAGTTTGTTACTCACCTGTGCGTGGAGCAAAGGCGAACCAAGGGGAGGATTTGGCACAGGGCACCTGTCTAATGTCCAGCCGCAGCACCAGATTGCCTCTGCCTTGAAACTTCTCCTTGAAAATGAGTTTTTAATTACCGTCGCAGCTGCGTGCGCCGTGCGTGTTGCTTTCCACAGTGCGCAAGATGTGCTAAACCACGGGGAAAGCAGCCGCTTGTCAGAGCACCGTGGCTTGTCACGGAGAAGGGGGTGGGGGAAGCTTAAGGTCCAAAAGCAAAACATTGGGCAAAAAAAATCCCCAAATGCCGAGATGTACTGGTGTAAGTAGGACGAGAGGAAACGGCCTCAAGCTGCGCCTGGGGAGGTTTAGATTGGCTATCAGGAAAAACTTCTTCACCGAAAGGGTTATCGGGCATTGGAACAGGCTGCCCCGGGAAGCGGTGGAATGAATGCACCATGCCTGGAGTATTTAAAAGATGTGTAGACGTGGTGCTTAGGGACGTGGTTTAGTGGTGGAGTCGGCGGTGTTAGGTTTGCGGTTGGACTCGATGATCTTAAGGGTCTTTTCCAACCTAAATGATTCTATGATTCTAAGCGTGCATGTCCAGGTGTTTCCTACCCCCGTTGTCTTCTACCTGCTGGGAGGGCAAATTGAAGAGGTGGATTGCAACAACCCAATGTGTTGCAGAGACTGGTGCAGGTTTTGCCCTTGAATCCCAGGAAACATGGGCACAGGAGGAGATGGAATGTGGGCGGCATGGATTTCTGCCAAAATAACGGCTGGACTTTACGGAAATCTCTGGTGGGTAAAGCAGAAGGAACCGTAACGATGCGAATAGGCTTGTTGTCATTCATTATGCCTGCAGCGCATTTAGCTAGCGATAGTGCGAACAAACGGAGCAGCGAAGGGAGGAAAATAATCCAGCACCGTTTCAGTGGCTGGGATACACACCGGTGCGACTAATAGATCCCGTTATTACACATCTGTAAAGTCAAGAAATAAGGCTCATTCCTCCCTCTGCTGCTTGTCTCTTGTATTAACAGGAGATGTTCATCTTATCCCAGCCAAGGCTGAGGATACCGGTGGTGCTGAGATAACATTGTCTGCGGTGCCTGGTCGCGAAGCCCTCTGGAGAGGGCGTGCGCAGGCAGCGATGCTCGAGGCGGGTTATTCGCAGCACGTTTTGTTTTCCTTCCAGAGAGCCCGGCCCTGGCGTGAAGGAGAATCTGATAAAAACTGGCATTTTCCTTGGGGTGCAAATGAGATGGTGCAACTGAAGTGAAAGCCTCACGTTGCTGGTGGTGATAGAAGGGCTCATCAGAGACGCCCACAGCGGCAGAATTAACCACATCTGATCGGTCACTTGACGGGCGTGATTATTGGTTTGCATTCTTCGGATGGATCCTCAATGTGGTCGTGCAAAATAGCCTCCATTTATTGTCTGATTTCTTGGGTTTAATGGGTTTTCTCTGGATGAAAGGCTGAGCTGTGCTCTAGGGAAAACAATTACCTTCCTCGCTTAGTAAGAAAGATAAATTGCAGGTTGGGCAGCGGGTGAACGAGGCGGCCTTAACGAATTGCTGAGCAGGAAGAGCACTGCTGGAAAGCACCTGGGCACGATGCGACTGAGGGATTAGGTACCTGCTTGCCTCTGGGGATCTGGGGCACTTGTGGCTACAGCGGTGGACGTTGCCCGGAGCTGATGGTGGGAAGGATGCAGGAGCAAATCCCTCCTGCCCACCCACAGCAGGGGCCGAGAGGAGAAAGCCACCTGCAGCTCCCGTTCAACCCTCGGCGCCGTTTGCTGTACAGGCAGCGACGTGGGGGATGCTCGCCCCTGGCAGAAGGCTTGGGTTGGGTGAGACATCGTCTGCTAAGCCTGAGATGAGGCGGAAGGTGGCTGCGGGGCTCAGAGCTACGCGTCTTGCCTGCCTGCAGAAATGCCAGGGTGATCGCAGGTCCCTGGGGATGGGACACGCATGGGGTCTGCTCGTAGAGAGTGACAGGCTGGCACGGTAACATGCTGTGCCCCTGGCCGTGAAACATCTCGAGGAGGGGAAAACTGACTCAAACAACGGGATTGCACATGGTTTTCCCTGCTGAATACTCAATGAGGTTCCTTGAAGGATCCAGTCCTGGGCCTGAAGATGCTGCCACGAGGCTGCTTGCCAAAATGTACTTGTCAACGCATGCTAAAAGGAAATGTTTGTTTTTCCCATGTGTTCGGTTTGGCAGGAGCTAAAACTTCAGTAAAACACAGCTCTAAAACTATCTATTACTGTAAAAGAATATATCAGCGCCAAAATCGCCTTGAGGCGGTGCCTCAGCTGCCATGTGCTATTTCCTCTCAGCCGTACTGTCCCATCAGTAGCTCCTGTCCAATATAATTCACTTTTTTTAGAATATTTTTCATGTCTAGCTCCTTTTGAAAGCAGCAGAGGAGGAGCCGAGTCCATCTTCTCAAATGCCAGAAGGGACTTTTAAAAGACCGCGTGAGTGTGTGTGTGCTCAAACCTTACACCTCTGGGTTAGTGCAAAGGCGATGGGTGGTTGGGTTGGTTTTTACAGCCCTAATTCTGCAGTTGTGTGATGAAAGAGCCCAAGTTTGGGGTTTGTGTTTTTTTTTTAATATACAGAAGTATTTTGTTAGCTCTGCTGGTTGCAAGGAACGGTTTAGACATGAATGTTAAAAGATAAAAACTAACAAATAGAAGGGAGTCAAACAAAAAGGTGCTTTTGTTATTATTTGCATCAATTGCCTTGTTTGCAGCAGTATTCAGCCCTAATGGCCGTGGGCACACGGTGGCTGGCCACCACTGCCACCTCTGCCCCCGAGACCAGCCGTGCCCCAGGGCACTTCCCCACGCCACGGAGCTCCCACGGGACCCCCCGTGCATCAGTGCAGTACGAGGGGCGCGCTGGGACTCGCCAGCCAGGACGTGCTCGTCGAGAGGTGAGCTTGCAATCAGCCCCCAAATCAAGCACGGCTTTGTGCTGGCTGTGCTCTTGCTGGTATTTTAATAAGAAACACAGTTATCGCCATCGTACAACTGGTATTATTAATAACAAACACATCAAAAACCCCCACTAGCTGCTAATCAAACTCACAAACAGCGGGCAGGCCCGTAGAGCTCCGCAAGCTGCGTCGTTGTTCCAGTTGTTTCTACTCTTCTTAAAAAAGAAGAAATAAAATGTTTCTGTCTGCATATGAACGTCATCTTGCGTGGCTGATCCTAGGAATGCTGTAACAGAAACCAGCCATCCTAAATTGTACGGTGACAGGTGTGGGGAAGGCACTGGGTGGGTGGGTTGGTTTGTTTTGGCTTTTGAAAGATTTTTCATGGTGGAGGTTAAGAAAAATACTTGTTTGGCCCAAAGGAAAACTTCTAGAAAATAGGAACCGGCATTTCCCAGGGACGCTGGTGATCCAGGGTGTTCAATCTCTCATGAGCAGCTTGTTAGGTCAGCTGGGAGTGCAGCTTTTCTGGGAGAAAAAGAGCCAAATTAAGGCTATTTTTGGCTTTACTAAAGGCACCCAAAATCCAGCACCACTACTAGGAAGTCGGTGTTGGAAAGAGGCCCAGCTCAGCGTGGCTCTGGGAGGGATGCGGGGTGAGCACTGGCACCTGGGGCCTTTTGGGGGCAAAGCTATGGGTGGTTTCAGGTTTATAGGACGTTTGCAACTACCTGGTCACAGGCTGGAGCGGACCATGGGTGTCACGAGTGGGGTCGCTTCTTTAGCAAAGGCTGGGACAAGGTGTGAAGCCAGCTAAGGGTGTAGCAGCAGGCCCGGAGTCGAGGGTGTGAGCAACATCAGCTCAGTTACTCAGTTTGGGTGACGAGGGCAGGTAGAAATCCTACAAATCTACAAACCAGCAAAACTAGTTTGAACTGTTTTAATCGGCCAGAGCTCACGTAAACGTGCTGTTCTGCTACGTTCAGCAGCAGAGCTCTCTCTGCCACCTGGACTGGGAGGCAAGGTGCCTCAGCAGGGCCCGTACCTTTGCCCCCACTGATGTCCTGGGTATTGCGTGGACATCAGTCCTGAGCCATGGATTTCCACTGGCTACAGGCGCAGTACGCAATGGAGAGGTGACAAGCTTGCAGCGCCGCGTCTCTGGGCTAACAGCACCGTAGCGTGTGCAGGTTATGCGCCAAGTAGCTTTCATCACGTTATTTCACAATAATGTAACTTAATGAAAAAATTAATGTTTTGCACGTCACAGAATATCTATTCTGGTAATAATTGCTAATATCAATGTGAACATTGGCTTCTTTCAGAAATGAATTCTCAAAAATGCTGGGAGAGGTTTGAAATGGCTTTCCAAAACTACTACCTCACTGAACGGTTACTTTACCGAAAGTACGTCGACATGTTCAAGATTTAGCTGGAAAAATCCAAGATTTGTATCCTTGAGAACGGCTCTACTTCCAGCAAAAGAAGATAAATGATGTAGATTTGGTCGATATTTTAAACCCACCAGTTCAGTAAGACACAAGCTTAAATGGTTTTTATTACAAAACATTTTATTGTAGTTATTTACACCCGTTCCTTCATAAGTGTATAAATGTAAACATTTATTATAGATGTATTTCTCTTATCTTACAGTTCATCCCCAGTTCAGAGTAAATGTCATTTTTAAGCATACAAGTAGTGAGGAAATTTAAGCTATATTCACAGAATATACATCTGCGTGCAGTTAAAGTCCACCAGCCCTAAGCTAGTGGTATAGACACTGTCCCATTAGCTCTACTTCTGCTTCTTGTGTGTACGCTGGAGTCTGTGATGTCGTCGGCATGATCCTCGCTTTTCTTCTCTTTCAAGCTGTTGATGAACCTCAGGGTTATTTCATCCCATTCCTCAGGGAGCAGCATCAGCAGAAACCCAATGCAAATGATGATGGTGGCTCCCAACCTCACTACGCTGAAGATCATTTTGTGCTTCAACAGATCCACAGCTGTGAAGAAGAAACAACAATGCCATCAAAACTGCAGCAGGATGATCTACAGCATCAGCCCAGCCTGGCACATCTCCGTAACCTGCGTGTTGCACCCTGGTTGTGATACTGGCCACGTCACTCTTAATCCTCTAGAGTGACCAGCTCCTTGAGTTCAGAGAACAGCTTTGACCTGAGAGCATGGCACTGGAAGTGCCACATCTCCCCACCGCCTTCCTGCAGGCTCTGAGGAAGCCTTGTGGGGCCGGTCTAAGTCTCAAGGTTTCCATTTCTGCTCTGAGAGGGAAGGTAATTTATGGTAACTCTTCACCTACAGCAGGTTGCATCAGGATAATGTTTCCTTGGGCTGCATGGACCAGTGATGGGGAGAGAGCAGCATGCAGGTCAGAAAGCTGGAGTCGATGCCTCCAGGCCCAGCCTCCCAACTCCACAATCAGCAACAACAGCACATCTGAGCCCTTCAGCAGCCTCTTACAGGGATCGACTGTTTCGCAGCTCTGACCTGCATTCCCCTAAAAATAGATGTTTCTTTGAAAACATGTTGTCCTGGTTTCAGCTGGGATAGAGTTAATTTTCTTCATAGTAGCTGGCATAGTGATGCGTTTTGGATTTAGTAGGAGAAGAATGCTGATAACACACTGATGTTTTAGTTGTTGCTAAACCGCCTTTATCTCAACCCACAAATCTTACTTTTTTTTTCCCAATTCTCTCCCCCATCCCACTAGGGAGGGGAGGGAGGGAGTGAACGGCTGTGTTTAGCTGCCTGCTGGGTTAAACCACAACACATGTTCAAATATCTGGAGCAGCGAAGCTAAGAGCAGAGACAGAGGCTATTTAACAAGATAGGACTCTGGAGTAAACTTCCACGTATACACCCTGCCCTGCTGCTGCATGGCAAGTCACCAGCACCGTGCTGAGCTGCAGCAGCAGCACGCTAACCCCGCCACGTCTCAGCAGCAACCAGCTCTGGGCTGCTGGCTGGGGATCAGCTTGCCCTCTCCTCTGCATGGTATGGACGCATCCCATCACTCGCAGAGAAAGAGGGAAGACAAAAAAAAAAAAGGCTTTCACCAGCTGAAACACCCACCGCCACCAGGAGCATCCGTGGAAGCCGAAGGAGCCTGAACTGCTTTTGAAATATGTGACAACAGATTTTGACTGTTTAGACAATAAACTGCTTCTGCTGTCTGCATGCCTGTATGCTTATTTTTCCACCACCAATCATGGTACTTGTACCTGCATTTCCAGGGACGCTGAGCACTGTGCCGATAGAGATCAGAATGGGGTATGTAAGCACGACGCCAACGTTAACCAGAATATTGAAAGCTAGGGACAAGCAGAGAAAATAATAGGTGATTATGGGGAAAAACACTCGAGTGAGACTCTTCTCCTCCACCTTGACCCTGCAAGTATGATATGTGGTCAGTATGCGCACCACAACGATGTAGTTGTCACAAAGTGATTGATTTTTATTTTTTTATATATGAGTGTGAAATGAGTGGAAGTTCTGCGGGGGGGGAAGAGGGAGGGCTGTACATCCTTTCACAAACTGTAATACCAAGGTTACCACACTTGTATTTCACAGCTTTGTCCAAGCTTTAATCAGATACCAACAACCTGGTTTTGCTGCCATAAGCCATTGTTGCTCCTCCTACCAGAAGGACGGTGATCCCAGCTTCGCCTCTTGGCTGAGGCTGTGTTGTCCTTGTCTTAGTAGGACACGTCAGTGATGAAAGGCCCCACACCCCTCTAGCTGGACCACACACCAAAGGTGATAGCAGCGGGAACTCGTACTCTAAAGGACACTAATACAATTAGCCAATGAAGTTAACTGCGAACTAAACAAACTGGAGTGAGACCATGGTCTTGCTGCCATGTTAGAGGCAAAATGAAAGCTGATAGAAGTACAAATGTTCAAAATCTTTAATTTATGAGTTGAGGGTTTTTTTCTTTTGTTTTGGTTTTTTTTTTTTTTTTTTTTTTTTTGTTTTTTACATGACAGCATTCCCAGCCAGCTCCAATTTCCTTGAGACACCAAAAGCAAACTGCAAAAACTTCCCTTTCATACCATTCCCTAGGGTGCTCTTCCAGCTCCCGCAGCCAGGGGCTGGTGCTGTGCGCTGTGGCAGGACCCAAGGTCCCCCCCAGTCACCACCACCCAGTCCTGCTGGTGAGTCCCCTACATAAAAGGAGGAAGTTTGTCTGCTCCGCAAGGTTGTTCCCTCCTGGCTGGGATTATACACTTGGGTAGATCTCTGGGTGGTAAGTTATCCCTACTTTTTGTCCCTTAGGTGCTCACAGAGCAGCTGCAATTCAGGTCAGAACCGTTTCAAGGTGCTCACAGCACCTCAGCCGTCAGCCCGACCATGCATCAGGACGGCTGTGTGGATGGGCTACGTACCGGGCAATGACATCCTCTTTGTTTCCATTTAATATACTTGTAGTGGAGACAAAAACCTCTTCAATTATGAAATAATAGACACTTGACTAAAGGAAAGGATGTTGTTATATCTGGAAATTAAAATGCCCCTGGGCTGAATCCAACAGCTACTCTGCGTGGCTAGAGAATAGCGATCGTGGCTTTGAAAGAGGGAGTGTTGTAAGAGCAGAGGGGAGGTGAAGACTGCAGGAAAAGAAACAACACCAGCCTTTGCAGCTGATGTGAAGCTGTGCAAGCTCTGCCCAGAGCCCTGCAGCACCCACAGAAAGTTGCCCCAGCGCTGTGGGTCCCCGTGTCAGTGCACAGACACCTCACAGAGCGTGCCAAGAACTACTGCATACATGCAGCTCTCTGGAATTGGATTTATAGAAGTCAAGCTGTGCCAGAGACAGGGAAATATCAATGAAACTACGGTAGGAATGCAAAGAACTAAAGTGGGCATTTAGTATCTTGTTTATTCTCTGGTGTTAAGGCTTCCTATGAAAAATATGAATAATTTCTCAAGGAGTACCAGCTTGCACTGGGATCAGATTTCATCTGTGAGAGCTCTCTGATGCTTAAGGGGGGGTGAATTGTTTGTGCCTGAGGTGAATTTTGTATTGGGGAGGAGGAGAAGAGCAGAAAAATGAGTAAATTGTTTTAACACATACCTAACCAGAGGCCGGCTACTCCACACAGGTAACCCCACGGCACAGCAGAGAAGGGGGACCAGTACTCCACTTTTGTAAAATACAGTATGATCGGGGTAATGGAGATGAAAATTAAATTGAAGAAGCCCAGAGTAGAAACAAAATGAGCCGCTTCCCCGAAGTTCGCACTTCCAAGAAACATTTTGAACAAAACCTGCAAGGGAGAGGAGAGGGTTTTAGACTTCATGCCTGTCGTGGGAAGCAAAGCCTTCCTGCACAGAGTCCTCTGCTCCCCTGGGGAGAGTGGGGCACGGGGACAGCCCTGACCAGGACAGAGTGCCACAACTTGGCCCTTTCCTGCAGAAGAGTTTAGCAAGGGGAGCTTTGGTCCAATTTCTGCCCTTTCCCATGTTTTAGCACAGAGGGGGATACCGTGTTATTACAGTGGAGATGGTTGAGTCTGTACAACAAAGATTAACACAAATTGCCACGAGGAGCAAGAGTAACTAAGAACCCAAGGACAACACCATTCATGCAACACAAGGTTACAGGCTTTGGGCTGTGCTTGGCACTGTTAGGGTTCGTGAGGGGACTCCAGTGACTTCCACAGCATGCACCTGCTGTGAGAGGAAAGCCCAGCCTGGAGGGACTCGCTTCAGATTCACAGGCAGCACGAGCCTCATGGAGGACTTCTCCTACATGAGCCTAAATTCAGGCACTTGCGTGACTTGTGAACGGTCACAACAAATCTATCAGTGAGACAAGCGAAGTCTAAAGCTGGGAGGCGACTTCTCATTCCACTACAACTAACTCCAAACTTCTCCTTCTCTTTACACATGCTTCACCCTCCCCGAGCTGATGATAATACAGCCACCTTTAGCCCAGCCTGTTTCTAACTCAGACACATCCCTGCCCTCTTCATCCCTCATCTTCAAGAGCAGCCACTACTTTCAAGCAGGGGAAAAGCCCTGCGTGTCTCTAATGCATCACCTGCACCAGGCACACACAGGGGCTCCAAGCCCAGCACGAGCACAGAATACGCAACAGAGCTGCAGTGCAGACCAGGGATGAGCAGTCCCTGCTCGGGGAAAGCGGCACTACCCGCATTCAGGCTCTCCTCCCTGCTGCATATGGCAAGCCCCTTCGAAATAGTGTCGATAAACTGCGGTGGCAGGAAATGATTAAAACATGATCCTAAACTCTTTGCAGCATAGTAACGGAGATTTCATTAAAGGCTCATAAAGCAAAGTCATTCTGAATATTTGGCAGCTAACAGCTAATCACCCTCACGGTAGATTTCCTGACATCGTGACATTGCCTGGTCACAAGATGAATGATGCAGGAGGGATAAATAAAATAAAACATTTATTTTATAGCGATTCGCTTTGTACTCATGCACTTTCAACACCCAGTGTTAAAGAATATAAGAATACTAATAAACAGTTATGACCTACCTTATACAATGCAGATGTAGAGGCTGATCCAACAGCATATGCTACCCCGATAATTGAATCACCCTGGAAACCATCTGCATATGCCATCATTACAATTCCTGTGATTGCCATTATTGCTGCAACTATCTGCACAGAAAAAGCAAAGCAATGTAAAGCTCAGTGCAATTTCATTACACAGCAAGAGATTATCACTGCATAGGGTTTAATGAGTGTCACTAGCTACTTTCTCTGACTTGAAGCTTTCTTGCTTTCCCTTAAATAGGGAAAATTATGTATGGTTGGGAGAGATGTAAAACATAATGGAAGTGTATGCATTGATAGTGATATGGATCTATAGCATTGCAAATTCTCCTGGGAGCTACTGACAGAACATCCGTGATTAAGTATTTTATATGCTAAACATCCACTTTGGAGATATGACTCCAAGATCAAGAAATTTTAAGACATTATGCTCTACTATACAACAAGAGAAATAGTTAGCAACACCACCAATGTGACTTGAAATGCAAACATTTCGATGGCCAACCTTCCTGGACATTAGTCCGGGAGAATGACCCCTGTATTGTGGAAAACCAGTGTACCACTGGGAGCTCCTCCAGGTTGCTCTGGCTGTGCATGGTTTTTCCTAACAGCCCTGCCAGCTTTCTTGGACAGACATGACCAAATTTCTTTATGAAGCCTTTACCTTTGTGCTTAGGTTTTTGGCCTCATTTGAAAATCCCAGACAGAGCTTCTAAGCAGCTTCAAAGAAAAAGAACAGAAATAATTAACTACACCGTATCTGAAATCATGGGTCTTGACTCCAAGGACCTTACCAAAGTGGTAGGGATCCTGATACGTTTTATTCTTTGAAAAACTCCCCCTCTCTACCTAATTGCCCTCAGCAGGTAAATACGGAGTCTGAATTGCAAAGACACTGAGTACCTGGACTGCAGAGGAAAATGTGTTTCCTCAGACCTGTGGAAAATCACAGCCCCATTTCTGAAAGATAGGGGTTTTTTTTTACAGAGATTTTTTAAAAAAATTAGTATTACATTAAACATTTTATCATTTAAAAAAAGACTGCTCATATACAGGAGCTGGGTGTAGAGCAGAAGATGCACAAATGCAGGTACTCAAAGCTGGCTGTTAAACAAGCAGCAGCAACATTTAAGGTTCAGACCCTGTTTCTATTCCCAGACATCCATTAAATCACACAGCTCCCCAGTGGACCGGCAAGGCAGGCTCTCCCCATTCATACAAAGGATGAAACTAATGTGGGTCACCTCAACAGCGTTAACCTCTACAAACACTGCCACACCGACTGGCTCGCGAACTTAACTGCTGAGCCAGGCAGGGCTTTTTACCTTCTTGTTCCTGCAGCCCTGGTACAACTCCTGAGCCAACACCAACGTGAGATGGACACTCGCTTCCTGGAAAACCTCATTAAACTTCATTTAAGAAATATTTACTACTAGACAAACCTGAGCTTCACATGCTTCACACCACAGACTTTAAAGGCATCTTGATCAAATCATGTGCCCTTTTGCAGAGAACACTGACTTTCAGATCTCACACAGTTTTACCAAGAGTCCCAGAAAACCCACTGATACTCATACCAAGCAGATGTGAGTCAGACTGAGACAATAAGCACAAAAATCCCACAAAACAATTTCAACAGAGCCAGTCAGTAGAGCAAAACCATGTTTCAAGGGACACACGGGACAGGGACACATGCCTGACTCAGGTAAAGGTGTCCACGCACGGGGACAATGGGGAACCAAGAATCAACTCCCAGGGTGGAGCCAATCTCTGAGACTACAGGTAAAAATGTTAGTGCTCCTAAATCCCATAGGTATCTAGGCCAACGTCTTCACTGGGGAACTCATCACCTGGGTGCAGCTTTAAGTATTTTGCTCTCATCGTCAGCCCTATTTTACCAGTAACGGAGGCATGCAGGTACCCCCCTCGCATTGCAGTCACAGTGCCGAAGGCAGTCACAAACCACAGCACATGTCTATATCCCACCTTACTTCTATTTAAAACATTCAAGCTCCAAGATACAGTTCAACAAAGCTGCCTAGCTGTCACCTAAACCTGAAGGTACCGTTGATAACTCCAAATGCACCACGAAATGGCACTTGCAATCCAGTTCCCCCAACGTAATGACAAGGGCTGGAGTCACATACGTACTCACAGTCTCTCAGGTGTAATGCAATGGTTCGATGAGATCTGGAAGGGCTTTATCAAGAGGGGACGAGACGGCTTCCCTCCTCTCCTTCCCAGAATAACACATCCCAGCAGCCAGGCCATCCTGGGAGGAGGGCTTGAGTCCCTTCATCCAGAGGAGGGACATGGATCCAAGACTGCCATCTCTGGACTTAGGGCTCTCACCAGCGAGCTGCTGAGGAGGACAGGGGACCACGTTGCATTTTCCGGTGCCTAAATGGGAATCTGGCCTTCACTCCTTAAGTGAGCTGGGGTGCTGGAAGACATCACCCTCTGCTGTTCACCCTGCTGAAAAGTCAGGGCACATCCGGCACAGGACACACATACCATCACCCAAGATGCAGCAATGCTTATTTTGATCCCTGAGCTTATACCTACCCAAGGACCTGTGAGCAAAACAAAGTTAAATTCTCTTAGAAGAATGAGTTTCAGTCCCGTTCAGCACGAATGGTCCCTACAGAGCTTCTCCCTCCTACCTTTGGTTTAGTGAGTAGTTCCTTAGTACCCACAGAAGCCCAGAATTACACTCAGGACCTCTCAGACATCAGCACGGCCCCTCCTATCAGTTTCCAGAAGCCCCCCCTTGCCCTGCTACACCGCCTGCCTGGTTTCATCTCAGGCTGCACTAGACATCTCGCCTTGTACATAAATTCAGATGTAGCATTTCAGCTGTCAGCTGGAATATTTCAGCTGTAATATTTCAAGCAACATCTCCCACAAGGCAAAACAGAAAAGTCCAATGTAGTCATCCCCTTCTTCAAAGGGAAAGGATCAAGATTTAACTCTTAGTGCACTCGCTGCTCAGACCCAGCACGTGAGTCCTTTCCTCGCATTAGTGGAAATGAGTAGATCCATCATCCCGATACAAGATTCTTCCTATTGGGAAAAACATCTTCCCAGTTTGACTATACCAAATTCAGAGAGCCAGTTTCCTAATTTAATCAAATATTTAGAAAGCCAGACACTTATTTTCCTAAAACGACTGAAATGATGGACACATATGGAGCATCATCTCAGGAGACATTAGATAAATAAGACTTGACACTGGAAAACAGCGAGAACTTTATTTAAGTTTCATGTTCAAAGCTCCTCCTGCAAATTATACACCACTGCATTAGCACAGCTGACCTCTGCCTAGCAATTGTCGTGTGTTTGCTTTAGAAACCTGAGAGCACATCCTGCAGGCTTCTGGAAGCTGACACGAAGCAGCAGGGTCACAGTGAAGCAAAGCTGGTTGTTGTAGCTGACAGCTCGTTAAACAAGGCTTTTAATTAACAGAAGAGGGTAGTAACATTCTTTTGGAGCCTCCTAGGTAAGGAATGACATTAGCCTGCCTCTTTTTTTTTCCCCACCTTTTTTTCCCTGGTAGAGATCGAGGCCAACCAACATTTTACTCAGGAGCATTTTTTTTTCCATGTGGAGCACAGCAGTAAATAAGGTGCTGTAGTAAAGAAACCTGCCGCCAGACTACAGCTAACCTTTTTGGGGGGAAAAATGTCCCCAAACCACTCCGTACCTACCCAATAAGCATTAATTCGACTTCACAGATGAAACACAACCAAGGGCTCAAACATGTAAACATTTAGCATGTGGCTAAATCTATGCAACACAAGCCAGCAGAACTACTCAAATACATGAAGTCCTTTAAATAGTTGTGCTTGCTCTGAGCCAAAGCTGTCTGGACTTCCAGAAGTCCCAGTGTAACATGGATACATTATTAATTTGTGAGATGTTCAGAAATGTCCAAGCAAAGAAGACTAGAGTGCAGGCAGGGATTGTGCTGTGTTTCCTTGTGCGGGGCAGTAGGTACTCAAGGTACCTAAGGTCTACCTGCACTACTTTTATAGGTAAATAGCTATATAGTCATTGCTGTATATGTCCTTCTCATATGAATACTCTTCCTCCAGCTGGTGTTTTTATCTCTCATGTTGGGTGCAAGCTCCTTCCCATGCTACAGCATCACCGCTGAGGGCACGTGGCTCTTGCTGCACAACGCACACTCCGGGTAGCTCAAACACAGCCAGGGCAGCCGGACCTCAGCATGGAGCCCCCGGCAGCACTTCCACAGCTAGTCAACACTTCCATGGCCAAGATTATGCCATACTGTAAGGCGGCCATCAAGACAGGTTTGTCTTTAGACAGTCCATCTGAAAATCCAGCCCCCCAGCCTGGCCAGCAGCTGCTTTCCGGGGTGTGCGGGAGCGGTGTGCCGGCACGCAGCTGGGGGATCGGAGAGCTGTTGGGCAGCTGGCCTCTTGGAGACAGTTTGGAGACTGCCTGCAGCAACGCCAGGCGGGCAGGGAGCTGGCGGTGCTGGAAATCTGCTGCAGAGCCCGCTGAGCCTTGACAGCTGCTGGTTCTCAAGCCCAGGTGGATGAAAGGTGCTCGGGTACACAGGCGCTGGCTGCATCCCCACCTCTGATGTGCCGCAGACGTGCCCGACGGCTCTGAAGCTCCGAAAAAGCTGCTAGGAGCTGAGCTCCTTTGAAAAACTGGCTGTGCTGCTGGGTGCTGAGTGCTTTTGCAAAAACCTGGCTCAGAGTATATGATTAAGCTCTTATTTCTTTTCATCCACTTACTGTCCAAATAACCTAATTACCCTTGCTCCCTGAGAGGCTGGGGGTCAGAGCAGCAGAGGTATTCAAAGCACAAAAGGCTAGGTCTGCGCTGCTTTGTCATATGTTAGTTCGCAAACACTCTCCTGCGTGGTTATTAACATCATTAAGTGTTATTCTGGCAGGAGGGCTGCTGGAAAATGCTGCTAATTACCTTTCCAGCACTGTGCATCCAGAATCTGCCAGTTAACAGCAAAACCAGTTTATTTTATGCGCAGGATTTGCTGTTCACTTCTGCCAGGTTTTTCTTGCGCAAACCTCACGGTGTTTATAGCATTAATACTAACATATATTTATAGCAACGGGGTTTTTGTAGTCAGTGAAAAATAATAACTGAAAACAGCTTTAGTATTTTTCATCTAAGTTTCTTTAAGAGAGGAGGCTAAGAAAATACAAGAGCTATGCTTCCTCTTTGAGAAAGAGGTTGCTTTGAGACAGAAAGTAGCTTAAAGGGTACAAAATTTCCTATTTTTTCAGTTGGAACCTGAGATGATCAAGGGGCAGAGGAGGGAACTACAGCCTCCAAAGTTACCGTTTCTGTTAGTTTCTGTAGAGAAGACCTGAGGATTTCAAACCCTGCTTATTCTTTGAGTTAGTCATCAGCAGGCTGAGGGCAGGTCACATTCACCTGATGCTTCTGTATTTTAAGTTGTGTATGAAATAGATACCCAGATGTCTGGCTTTAGCACTGCAGGATGAAATGTCTGTGTCCTTACCTTCAAGGGCACTATGGCTGAGGTCTGTGAAACACCGGTTCACCTCCTCAACTTTGCCTGGTCTGGACAGACCCTCCACTGAGCCAGTCCAACAAACCCCCCCTGGCAGATCCCTACCCAAGAGGTCACTTGTTTGATGGCACACATGTCTTGAGGTGCTTGAGCTCCGTGCCATTACTAACTGCCCAGCCAGCTCTGTCTCACCAGGGAATTAGGGGAACTGTTTTACTTTTGAACAATGTTCTTTTCCATTCCCAAACCACAAGCACAGAGCTCTGTTCAGTGTGCTGGTGGCTACTCCAAGAGCTAGATCCGATGCCTGTGAAACAGGATACCTTTTCCTTTCATTTCTGAACCCTTCTATCACACCATTAATCAAACAAAGCTGCTGTGCTCATTTTTTAAAAAACAAACTCACTCAGATGAGTGTCCTGATCAATCATGCTTTCCACGGAACTTAAATCCAATTGCTGGTGGCCCCTTCTGGTCCTAGGCATCACACCTGGCCCCAGCCAGTCCCTAACGAAGTTCAAGGCTCTTGATATTTCAATCAGGATTGTACCCAACACGACCATTAGGCCTTGAGCCATTTCAACAGGGGAATCTGCATCAGCAGAACTGGCAGAAGGCCTAGCTACTCCTTAGCCAAGGTATAAAGTCAACAGTTTAAATTGCTGCATATTAGGAGATTTGTGTACTTAAAATTACAAAAAACGTGCTTGCCTTCCCCCAGATCCAGGCACACATAATTTTGCTCGAGTTGGTTTTTTTTCTTTTTGCAGGGTCCATATTACAGTCAGTAAGTCCTATAACACTTTAGTGCAAAACAGACCTTCATGCAAAACAGTTGCTGTCCCTGTTAAACTGTATTTGGCACATGTGCATGTGTATTCGTTTATGTACATAAAAAGTAATAGCGTGGCATAAGAAAAATACATTACATGTTGAAAACAGCTATCTACCCAAACAAGGAACAAAATTGCTTTGGTTAGAACCTAAACATTTATCACTAAGTTTAAAATAAAATTAATTGACTGTACTTCAGGACTGTAATCCAAGACAGAATAGGTTTATATGAAACTGGAAGTCCTCCTATTCTAGTTCATCAAATTACACTTAGCTGTAATAGCTTCTTGACATTCCCACATCGTATTACCTCTGGAGTCTTAGATCTCTTAACTGATCTTCGGGCTTAGGTTTGCATCGCGAAATTAAATGAGAAATGGTTTCATGGTATATACATACCCCAATGCAGCAGTACTATGGCAGCACAATAGCTTATGGATTTAAGGGCAATTATGAAAACAAGAGAGTTGAAAATCAGGCATGCCATTACCCTTGCTCCCATGAACCTGTCTTTCAGCACAATCCAAGAAAGCAAGAAGACAAAAGCTTTGTTACAACAGAATAGGGCAGAGACGTCTGTGGCTGTCAGCTTCTTTAAAGCCAGTAAATACAGGTAGTTAGTCAAAGTCCACAGAATAGAAAAGGGAGCAGTCCTTTTAAGAAAGATTTTCAGCGTCAGACCATCTTCACCAAAAATCCGACTGCATTCCCTATGAAAAGAAAAGAGTTTAAAACTCAGCTAGGATTTTCCTTAGCATTCACTCCAGCACAACAAACGTTCATTAGACTTTTATGGCATTCAAGTACGTGCTTTTCCTAACTACCCTGCACACCCATAAGAATCTATTGTTTAATTCACATAGAGAAAATAACCTACAATCTTCTTAAAACAGCAATTTTGCAAATAGAAAAGAAGTAACTTACCTGGAATAATCACACTCTAAGCAACAATAATCCCAGGGACTCACACGCAGAAATGAAGGTTATCTGTAATGCACTGACAGTTCTCAGACTCTGCCTTCGAGGCCATGAACAGAGGGATTATAACTGCAACTTTTTTTTTTTCTCTGTAGCTTGACAATTTTTTCTTGCTTTGCTCCAAAACTTGTTTTTCTTCTTATTGAAATATATTCTAACGCCAAGTAAGCTTTAAGAATCGCCTAAAGATACTCAAAAATACTGCCAGACACATCACCGTGGTGGGAAAGAGAGAGAGCCATCGGGCAGTGAGACCGAGCCAAACAAGAGCGTAAGGAAAGAAAGGAAAGGGGAAGGCAAGGGTATTTAACAGCTGTATTTTACTACAGTGAAAAGTTGTGTTCGCTTGGAGATGCTTCTTTGCGGACTGAATTGCAAAGAAATCTCTTGCTTCCCAAACACTATGTCACACACAACTTAAGTGAGCTGTTTCCTTCTGAGGATTTCACGGAAGGGAAGGGTCAGCTCAGAAGACACGGCTTTTGGGGACAGCACTCCTGTGCAAAGTGGCACCTGCGCAGGCTAAGAGGAGACTAAGCATGCAGCTCAACTAAAGGCCCATCACTGCACCCCTCCTGAAAGGCCCTTACCTTTCCCAAACTGGGAAGGATGGTTTTTAGCAACTCTGCTGTCTGCATTCTTAGTTAAATGGATTCCTTGAGATATTCCCGGCACGCTTTACTTCTTGACTTGGTGGGCTCTCTGACACTTCTATTTAAAACATGAGAGGTCCCACAAGTGAACGCTTCACACAACCCAAACACCAATGGAGTGAGCCAAGGTACCATCAAACTGCAACGCATCCTTACGTGGCAACATTAAGGGACTAATCTAAATGCCATGAGGCCTCGGGGCCCCAAAATATTCACAGCCAGACATGGCTGTGTTTGGAAGATTGCTAAAACACTGATTATGTAGAACTAATTAGCAACTTGAAAGAACACACTGCAATGTGGAGTAAAAAACACTTGTTATTTGGGGGCTGGTGGTGGCGATGTAATAATTATCCTGATTTGGCTTTGCCTTTAAAGACAGAATTGTTTTTAGGTCTCCTAAACCACTTTTAGTAATTCTGGGGAATTCTGCTGTTAAAAATATTGCACTGTTTTTACTATTAAGAATGGAAGCCATCACTCTTGTTTCGAGGAAAGTAGAATAATAACATCTATGTAATACATGAGATCAGCTATGTCTTACTTAATAACCATTCACTCCCTGCTGCCAGTAAAATGACCTGGGGTATGAAGCAGTCATTTCTAGCAATTATAGATTCCTTTCTCACACTCTGCCGGGTTGTCCAACAAGTTAACATTCAGGCTGGCGGATCTGCTAATTATCTCCTTCACTCTGGTTGACCTAGACATTCTCAGAAGTCAGCCTGTTCTCCAAAGATCAGAACAGAAATGTTACGCATAGAAAGAGAATAGCTTGTATCGTTTATCTGAGTTGTAAAGCAAATACTCAGTGAAGCAAATAAATTAATGCTGAAGTTTGACTCTAGGTTTTTGTATCACTGATTTCAACAGGAGTTAAAGGTGATGAGTTTCCTTGTCTGAGAATGGACTCACTGGTAGCACAGACTCGAATGTTTGTTGACATGCAGATATAGCAGTTTATGTTTAAAAGATGTTTTTCTCCCCATGAGACTTAGGTGGATGCAGAGGGTGATTCTGAGCTCAGGCTACATCTCACTTCAAGACAGCTGGCCTCTGACCTGGATGCACCGTGGCTGTGACGCTATTATGTGACACCAGAGCCAGGATGCCCCATCTCCTGGCAAGAACAGATCTGCACTGTGAACTACAGCCCTGTGCAGAGCCTGCTCTCTCCAACCCAGTGGGAATTCTGCCATCGGTTTTGATGCACGACTGGATCATTACTCGGCTGTACATCTAACCTGTCTCAGAAGCTGTCAGGATCCGTCTTAGAAGTAACAAGCTTGTGCTGTGTTAAAACAAGAGAAAAAGGTGCTTGGGCTGCTTACAGTAATGCAGGGCACAGTTAAGCGCCCCAGTGCTATGCTGATAGCGTACAAAGGCAACACCAAAACCACCCAAGCACATCACTCTAGTGGAGCCTGCAAGGCAGCAGGAAAAGCTCTTCTACAAATGTGCCATGGGAAATTATACCCCTGTCATCCATCGTGGCCCCCCACTGCAAGGAGATGCTGGGAATAAGCCCGGCGCTTCTGCTCTTCCATCCACGGGGAGGGTGGGTGGCTTCCAAAGCCAAAAAGGGTGGCGGGGCAGGGTGGATGCCAGAACGGGTCAGGTTTTGTTGTCCTGCAGATCTCTGGGATGACCGCACACAGACAAACTCAGAGCAGTCGGGAGGATGGAGTCTGAGTGCCCTGACTGTGAATCCTCGGAAGGAGGAAGCCTCAGTGATTATTTGTATTATTCTGGGTTGGACTTTGTGGGCTGGTCAACTATTTGGGAGAGGCAGTTGTGGCTCCCTGCCAACACTGGCAAATGTCACTTATTTCTGAGTTCCCAAAAGTAGTGGGAGGGATGAGCACAGATTCACAGCTAAGAAAAGAAATCTGGAAACACTTCACAGGCCCCAGGCAATGGACTGTTTAAGCAGATGGAAAAGCCTCCATCACACACACCAGTGTACAATGACCAGACAAAACAGGGGCCAGCAGTTCCTCACCTCTCAGTTACAAATAAACAGCAAAGACTTGTGACAGGGTTGTGCTGAGCGAGACAGAGAGCTGATGAATTCACCTCCGTGCCTAGGAGAACTCCATGACTAGTGTTCAGTGAGTGAGGAGATAGGAAGAATATTTTATTTTCCCAGTCATGGCTACACTAGATTGCCTCGGGCTTTGTGAGGGCTGGTTGCTCAGTGGTTAACTCAGCCTCTTTGGCAGCAACTAAAATTAAACTTGCAGGAGTCATCACATGACAGTGATTAAAACCCTGGGCTCAGGAGAGATGGCTCCACGGATCCCTCCCCATACAAATAGTATCTGTAGGCTGTTGACTTAAAGGCAGAGACATATCTAAGGGCAGCTGACCCTGAAACTATGACACAAACTATTTCCAAATGCACAAGAAGTCTATTTAAAACCTGCCCTCTAACATAAATAGCTCTTTTTATTTGCAGGTAGCCCTCAGCCATCAGCTCTGGGCAGCGTGCCATGCTCTCAGGAATTACAGCACCTCAGGCAGTCATGTAGCTTTGCCTCTGGCACCCACTAAATAGCTTGCGTGCCTCTTAGTTATTCTGATGCCTGCCCCTGCAGAAGAATGGGTTTATTCACCCCTGACGCACAGCAGCCTCTGGAGTGTAATGCAGCAGCTGGTTTTAAAACAGCCTACAGAAAAAACAGAGCTAACAGATGCTACCTGGGGTAACATGAATATAGCGAATGTAATTACATCACCCGGATTAAAACTTGGCAAGGCCACCAGTGACATTATGGTGGCGAGAAGCACCGCAGGACCTTTTGTGAGCACAAGTTGTTACTATGTCATTTGGTCCTTCTATCTAAGTGATGGCATCTGCTGCAATAAAATATCTTCCAGCTCCATTGCAGGAGACAGACAGCGAACAGAGTAATGGTGGCTCAGCAACTCGTGAATTGTTTTCCAGGATTGACCGAGTCTGAACATTAGAGAAAGAGCCTGGCCAGCTGTATTTGTTGGCTCAAGAGCTTTGTGGGTGAACCTCTCACATAAGCAGTGTCTGGCTTCGGGGGCAGCACCATGGGAATGCCGTCTCCCAACAGGAATGATCCAAGGGAAGCCCTGTTTTTGCGCTGCTGGTCTTCCTCCCTATTGTTGAGCCATTTGGGGCTGGAGCAGCTGCAGGCAACAGAGATCCTCATCTCTCCTCTGAAAAGCCCTTTGCAGTGAAGATCTAGATTTGCAGTGCTATTCTGTAAGTGGCTGACGAAGCTGGACTGAGCTACTGCTGCAAAATATATGGAAAGATTTGTAGGTAACAAACTTGCAGATGACAGATGACAGCAAGTATCAGCTAGTTATGGCTCTGTTTTTACTTCAAGTGATGCTCACATCTTGTTATCCTTCTTGCTAGGAAACCAACTCTTCCCAACATGTTCATATTTATTAAACCTGCCCCTACCAACACTCTTCCTAGGCAGTGCCTCAAGGCTGCACAGTGCCTGCAAGACTAACCTCAGCTATTACATCGTGGATATATTCTGGCAGAAAGCTGCTGAATGTCACAGTGTTTGTCCTTGAGAAGCCAAGACGGTGGATGGGGAGGCAAAATTTATTGACATTGAAAAATATCATCCACCTATTCCAAATCATAACTCTATTAGGATCCTACGTCAAGTCTGCGGAGTGTCTTCTGCTGTGGTAAATACTGTCAGGGTTAGATTTCCTATTGCTGAGCTTACTGAGCTTCAGCCCATTTTATTCACCGCTAATGCAAGGAGTTTCAAGCTCTTTATGTGGGACATACCTTTTATCTACAATACTGAGGGGATACCAAAAGCTGTGTCTTCTGCCTCAAGACAACCAGGGTACTTTACTGAAATGCAGCACGGAGGTAATAACCTTGAGTTAGTTTCTGACACCACAAAATTTAATCTCTAAGGTAAAGTGTGAAAGGTAAGAAATGCACAATTTACAATCTCAAAGGTTATAAACCTTTCAGAAAGCCAATCTAAAGCTGAAGATTGAGACTTCTGTCCTTCCAAGTGGGATTTATTAAAGTAACAGTGGCTCTATACAGCTTTGCCAGCCTGGGGCAGCACTCTGCAAGTCACTCGCGTGATCACTGATCTCTGCCAAGGTATCATAGACACTGTTTGTTCTGATCCACCGAGAATATCTGCTGGACAAAATGTCATGTGTCTTTAAAGCTCCTAGTGAGTAACTACATCCTCCAGAAACACGAAGACAAATCACCTCTGGGCTCTGAAGCAGGCCTGGAATTATTACAGGACAGGCTTTATTGACAAGAATTAGCTACTCTACAAAAATAAAACCAGCAAATGAAGCAACAAGAAATCTTACAAAATGTAATAAAAAGCCTTGTAACAGGAACAATATCAAGAACACAAACCAAGCAATTATACAAACAATTGATCTAGCTTTGAAAATAACCCTGTTCCAGGTAGGAGGCTGGGTTAAATGACTTCCAAAGATCCTTTCTGAACTAAATCTGTCTATGACTCTCTGAATTTAAAAACTACAAATGATGCTTTTCAATTCTTTAAGTCATCAGAAAATCAAGTGTTCATCCTGAAGAGATGTCCATTCCCATACCCAAACTGAAAGAGTTTGGCTTGTCAAGTTATAACACGGCGCAGACCAAGTAGTTGGTCCCCGCCATAAAGCCGGGATTTGC
>VYZW01020409.1:62921-130260 GCA_013401315.1 Balaeniceps rex
CGCAGCCCATTTGTTTGGCCCCCGCCATAAAGCCGGTATTTGCCAGCAGTTACCTCCTCCCTGGGATGTGAGTTCCCGATATATCTGGAGTAGGAAATATCCTGGGAAGTTGCCTTTCCAGTGGCCCATCAGCTCTAACACCGGTCTCCTGTTTCCACACATTCACAAAACTACTTCACATCTCTGTGTGAGCAGAAATTCTTCTGGGCATGTAAGCATGTGTCCTCAACTTTAAAAGCTGAACTCCTAACAGCTTGGGAAATGTATCAATTATTTAAGCACACTTTTATTATGCATTGGCACAAATGTTTTGCCCAAAATTTTGCTCTGATGGATATATAATCAACCAACTAACTGCAGAGGATCTATCTGCAGGGATATTTATTCTCACCTTCTTCCTTATCTGCTGTGCATTTGTTATTTCTTTACCCCATACCCAGACACCAAGCCGACATTGTTAACTTTCTCACAAATACTCCAGCAAGAATCTGAATGAAGGCATCATTAACGTACAAAGCGCCAGGGTTTTCAGGGAAGCAGTTAATTAAGTGCAACTGTTCAATTTCAGTCATGCTGATTTGACAGAAATGATAATTTGGGGCCAAATTACATCCCAGATCCTGGCAAAAGCAGACAAGGGAAGAATTTGGCCCTGCTACACTCCAGCCTGACAGTCACAAATTTAATTCCCTGTGTGCTCAATGACAGCTGTGCTGAACCCTCTGTCAGCAGGAACAAGGTGTGGGCCACATGCTGGTTAATACCTTACAGAACAGACAATTCTGCTGAAGTCAATAAGATTGTTTTCAAAGCAGGTCTGCACTGGAGTAACAGAATTGGGTCCCAGCTCAAAATTATCCTGTGAAGCAAGGTGTCTTATCTCTTGGCAAGCTGAATGTAGCTCTGTCCTTTAAAGCAGCTTCTACTTCACTGTCAGATTTGTAGAGTAATAGAAGTGGAGGAGGAACCGTGAAATGAATTGTCCCAGAAAGCGGTGGTACTTCCAAGCCCTGAGGTCAGTTTACATACAGCTTTCTTAAGAAATGGCTAGGGTGAAGCTAAGCCAGCTTGGTCCTGCTGCAGTGCTGGTAGTAGGACTGGATGATCTCTTTGGGGTCCCCTCCAACCTTGTATTTCTATGATTTCACAGTGGCTACTGAAGAGGGATTTACAAATTTCCACCCCTGAAGACCAATGTTATAGTTAGTACTACGGACTCCTTTGCACTTGAGGTTGACAGTTCAATTACAACATGCAGCCACGTGGTGTAAGGAAAGGCTGGGGTCAGAGAGACCTTTTCCCCTGGCTTTCGCAAGACAGAGGAAGAGGTATTTCCATGTGGAGCCTGAAAGAAGATGGGGTGAAGCCTTCACATAATTTCCTCAGGATGACAGCCACTCAGCTATGCCAAGTTAACCCTCAAAGCTACAGGGGGAGGAGAGCCAAGAGTCTGAAACCTGCTTTATTTCCTACTACACATAAAAGAGAGCAGAGAAGGCTACTAGGATGCTCTTCCTCCATGCTATGATCCAGCAGGAGGAGGAAAGGGCAGTTTTCATCCTTCTATACTTGCTGAGCATAGAGAGCAAGCCATGGTCTTCCTCATGGAAACCATCTCCTCAGCTTTGAGCACCTTCTCAACTATGAGTTGTTTTGGATGGACTTTACGCTACCGTTCTATCATAAATGGACTAGAACAGATTAAATAATGGCCAGTGGAAGCCTTATCCAGACCTGAACGCAAAATATAGAGATATTAGATAATATAATAGTAAGATTATAAGCACATTGACCTTTTCATATTAGTAAAAAAACCCTCTAACAATCAATTATCCATTTATTCAAGCGTATATCACTCATTTGTTAGCCTTCTGTAAGCTATTCATGAATGAGATTTTCTGCAGCATGCCCTTTATTCTGCCTTCTGACACCACAGGTCAAACTGAGAACAACAGGGATCTCAGTCCACAGAAATCAGGTTGTTTAAAGGGATATTGCCACAATAAAGCCTACCTGAATTTTTTGATTGGAGACTGCTTTTCCTGCGCAGTTGCAAGGTGCCCAGAATAATAAATGGGAAAAACCATAATGTTCCAGTTTGTTGAGAACCAAGTCATGAAAAAAGGACAGTCAAAGGTCTCATACGTGATTTTGACAAACTGCGTGGTCCCGACCCAGGAGGAAAAGACGGACAAAATGATCAGGAATCTCCAGATAAGCTTGAGAAATGTGGATGTGCAAGACTGGCACCGTGTCTGTCCTTCAGCTTCTTGGCTGCTGCTCTCTGTGTGCGTTTGTGTTCCTTCTTCTCCTGGAAAAAAAAAAAATAGAAAAAGAGAACAGTTGTACACATAATGAATGCATTCAAAACAATTCTTGCCTTCTCCCTACAATTCCTCTATGCCCCACAAACACTGAAATCCCACACAGAAATACATCAGTAATATCGTCTCTCTCATTTCAAGGGGATAGGAACAAAATACAAACACAATAGAGAGGCCTGAACAGCGTTACAGGTAAGCTGTTGCCACTGTTTGCTGTATCAGCCCTTCTTTCCTTCTGTCAGTCAAACCTCTAGAATAGAGCTACAACCCTTGGAACCAACTACGTTATGAAGTCAATTGCGGTGCATGTGTGCAACATAAAAGCTATCTGAGCCTGTAGATCTGAAGCCAGGAACAAGTTCTTATTATTCAAGATTTTAACTCAAGAATCACTTTTTTTATTTGCAAGCTGGGAGGAGAAAAAGAAACAGTTTGGTGGTTTTATATACCCAAGCAGAGAAAGGCTTTTTTCAGTCAAGTTAGTGTATTTACATTTTTGAAGTTAAAAAAGGGAACTGGACAAAACTGAAGCTTGGCCTGCCTAGAAATAAACCTCTACATATAAACAAGGAGGAATCACAAAGTTGTCACTTCCCATTTTAGTACAGTACTTTTCAGACCTAATCTGCAGACCACTGCAGTTTTCCTATCAGAAGTGCGGACTGTGTAGAGAATTTAATCTGACTGATGACTTGCTCTCCAGACACATCTTCCAGAGATGCAATCCATGAACCCTATTCTGGTTTCACAGATCCCAGCTAAAAACAACGGATTGAACTGCGTTGGATACTGAGAAGCACTAACACTTTTGCCCCACGAGCTCATGTGGCAGCATTAAGCTCCAACCATTTACTCCATTAGACTATATCACATCGGTTTGATAGAAGAAACAGGAGTTCCTGCTAAAAATCTTGACCTGCAGCTGGTTCTTAACTATCAATTATCAGTCACATCAACACATGATGTGATATATGTAAGAAACAATCTAATTGCTGATGTTAAGAGGAGCTATAGATCCACTGCAGTGAGAGCATACACTGTCCTACAGTCAACTCAAAGGTGAAAAAGGTACCCTTTCAGACTCAGGTTTACTTTCCTTTTGTATTACTGTTCCTACTACAGTCATAAAGAAATGTCAAACTGAGGTTCAAAGTTATTACATTAGACCAACGTTACATCTAAAAAATGATTCATCATAGCGGGGAGTGCATCTGCAATCAAGAATTTTCCTAACCAGGACAGGAAGCTTTTTGTAATTGTAATTGTATGCTGTATTTTTTTCCTAAAAATAATCAGTATTCAGTGGCTCCATTGTTTAGTGGTGAATCAAGAATTTAAATAAAATTACAGGTTTATTAAAAACATGCAGAGGATAATCAGACACAGCTCTGAAAGGCAAGCATCATTTTAGCATTCTCTTTGGCTGCTGAGAGAAAATAGATATTTTTATGGTACTAATAATGACTGACATCTTCTATTAAAAGGTAAATTACAGTTTATTTGCAAGTTAGAATGGCTTAAAAAAGAATATATTATGTAACATCCACTTGCAGGTTTTCCTGCTAAGCAAAACTACCATGCAATTAGTCCTTCTTCAGCTAACAGTTAAAATAATCATACAATGATAGAAGACTAAAGCACCTTTATCCATGCTTTCTATTTTTCAATTACCAAATAACTATGTAATTGCTGTTACTATGCATGACACTACCATTAGCATTTGACTTGGATTTTACAGTCCCAGGTTTGAACGTTAAGGAAAGGCACAGAAATGTACACTTGTTGCAAGTCCTACCTTGAATTAAAAGACCTATGGAAGTTTCAGCCTGATTAAATGTACAGTGGGGAGTTTTCGTAAGTGCTTAATGGGTAGGATTCATCCCACGTAATGTAGTTAGCAAATAATTGTGTATTCAGACTAAACATGTTGTCTAGGGCCCCTTTATATTTAATGATAATGGACAGGCGTGGTGAGAAGGTAGCTGGTTTTATCCTCATATATCTAAGCCCACTGGAGGCGCTTATCTCTCCCTAGAGTAGATATTTACATTTCATTTAAGTGAAATTGAGATGGATCCCTGGCCAAAGTGACATAGTAGCTTGTTGCTCGCAAAATCCATGGGATGTGCACACCTAAATCTTGGCCAAAGAATCAAAAGGACAAGATAAGAAATATCTTTAAAAAGAATTACAGGGCTTGAACTCAAAGCCACATGGCGAGCAGGCACACAGTTCATACTAAATAGGTTTAAGGATGTCCAAGTCATGAAGCTGGGGCTCGACTGAGCTAGAAAGTAGCACTTGTGTTCAGATACCGAATGATATGCTAATGAGGAGAAAACAAATTGATCCACCAAAATAGTTGGTAGATAGCATTTTACAATTAGCAAGGTGGTAGAAATCCTTGGTGTCTGCATTTAGTTCAGTCTGAAACAAACCTTACTTACCCTGTCAAGAGCACAGAAACAATCTGAGAACTCAACAAGGATTAAACGACAGGGGAAGAATCCAGATGACACTGCAGCAGACACATGGAAATGACACTGGTCAATGGCAAACTGTGTTGAAAGGCAGCTAGCAGAAATACCTCTGCACAGTCCTTTTGTCTGTAACATAATTCTTGCTTGTGACGTCTCTGTGACAAGATGGTAACAGAAAAGCCTTTTGCTTTCATTTTTCAGAAGAGTGAGATGAGGAAAACCAAAACCTACAGCTTTTCTTCTGAACTCTTTTGACTATTTGGCAACTACATCCTAGAAAATAATATTCTTTTTATTTACCTACCTGTCAGGTCAGTCCTACTTAGACCTCACTGATGAGGAAGGGAGGATCAGGATAAAAAGAGAAATTTAAAAATGCAAAATAAATGTTTAGAAGAGTATGACGTCAAGGCACTACTCTTTTCTCAAGGGGACTAAAGTCCTTTCTTAGGGAAGATGGATTCTGATTTCGGATGTACCCTAGTGCCAGCATGCACAGTTATTTCAGCCTGGTATCTGCAAAAATGAGAATAAAGTGGTTTTCTGGTATCTTAGGTATGATCTTTACTGCAAAATGCTGTATCATCCACTCCTTGCAGCAATAATCACCTCCAATATTTTTCTGAGGGTTTCCATAAAGAGAGTACTCCCGGAGTACGAGATCCCTCCGTTTTCCAACACAAGAAGAAAACGGCTGACTCTTGCCGCCATCAGTGGTGAAGTGACAAGAGGAAGGTTCATCTCCCACAGTTCCAGTATGCAAGGGAGATCCAACCTGTTCTTCTTCCCCTTTCTGCTCACAGTATCTACAACGTCTTCCAAAGAACTTGGACAGATAAATTATTTCAGTCATTTACGGGCTCTCTCCTCCTGAACAGTACAATTCAGCAGACTCAAAGGCCTGTGGTTGCATATTGTAATTGCTCCCATCCCATCCCTGCTGGTGATGGATGGACATCATGGTGAGTAAGTCCACGTTCACCATACCTACAGGTTCATTTGAGCTAAAATTCTGCAGTAAAGTGGGTGACACACTCCTGATGGAAGCCCTGATGTGCAGCTGATCGATGATCTGAACTGTGATGGTCTTTCCTAGATATCCTTCCATCTGTTGCTCCTTCTCTTCCTCTTCATCAGATCGTCCGTGGTATGAGCTGAGATTGTCATTGTCTTTGAGAAGGAACATGGCTGGCTCTTAAGGGTCCTGGTCTCTGGCCAGGCTGAAGCTGAGGAAACATAACCACTTTGTAAAGACTAACTTGTGTGCTAACGTTAATCATCCTTTCAAGATCTTCTGTGCCTACTTACGATTTCTCAGATATCTAACACATTATATGTTCCTACTGAGGCCCAGGTCTTTTCCTCCCATCCGTGCTTCCTTCCCGCCTAACCCCAGTTTGCACACAGGTACAGAAAGAATTTTCATGTAGCTTTGCTGTTCGCAGCACCGTAAACGAACGTCAACATGCTCAAACTCTGCACCATCTTTCAAAAGACAGACGAAAGAGGCCTTTTGCAGGCATGCTGTGGCGCCGGGAATGTGGCTGTTATGCCTACCTGATCTGCTCTGCCTCTCGACTCTGCTGTGCCGACAGATTCCCGAGGGACTTCGATTCTGCAGCTCAAGAATGGGAGCAGCAGAATCTTCAGCAACAGATAGAGGGGAGAGCTGCCTAGTCATGCCTCTGTGTCTGCTGGGGCAGTTGCCTCCTGGCTTGCATTGGATGACAGATGATCGTGAGGCACCTGAGAAGAAAGAGTTTGCATCAGTTTGGCTGTAAAGTCCCTGGAGGAATGCGGGGCTTTCAAACACTCTGTCAGTGAAATGCATACAAATGATTCAGCGGGAGAAACGAAGCACACTGCAAAAAATCAAGGTTTCAGCTCTGGTCAGAATAAAGTAAATAAGTAAATAAATACTTAACTCTCTCCCCCCTTACAGAAAAAAAGGTGCTATATGAAAACCAGTCTTTCCCCTGAAGAAATGAGAGCCCTATGCTGCCGAATATTCTTAGCCCCAGGGCTCCATCCACAGGGTCTGAACAGGCAAAGGGATTTGTACTCACGTGGGCCCCTTCCTGAGCACTGACACTGAACCAGGCAAAAGGAGAGGTCACCGTTCTCCCTTAGGGTGGAAAGGAGGGCTGAGGAACCACTGCCTCCCGGGGTCAGTGGTGACAGTCTCTCCAGAGGAGTGCTTCCCCCTCCCAGCCTCCAGAACGATCCTTGAGACTCTTGTATGGAATGAAGCCACGGCCACTGGCAGGTCTTTTGGATGAAGACTTCTGCTAAACCATTGAAGATACCAGTTTTAAGCCTTTACATGCACCAAATCGGAATCTCCACATCTTCAGAGAGGTTGCTTTTTCTTCTTCTGCTAGGTGCAGACAACACCAAGATGCTGCATTTCACACAGAGGCTGTATAGAGGCACAAGGCAGCAGACAAGACCCAGGTCCCAGAAATACCAGTGGTGCCAGATGAAAAGTTTGCCAGGGAGAAGGACACCACATTTTACGAGTAAGAGCTTGAAGGACTGGATTAAGATCCAGCAAACAACAGAAAAGAGTGCAGTGCTGGAATCTGGCAGAGTCAGTCTGGTGATCTTGCATGTAGTCCTGAATTTATTGAAGATGTCTGCATAAGAGGTCAACACATGAGCAGCACAAGAGAGTCCTCTTCTCAGAAAGTCAAGATGACAGGCCATTTTGGTAAGTATAGATGTGTGTTCATGGTCAGTTGAGATCACCCACTGCTTGTTTTGCAGCTGCTACTTCAGCTGGTGACCATCTTTACCTAAACTTACAGAAGACACATATACCCAGAGCAGCCACTGACCTTGCCATGACTTGGACGGATTTAATTTGACAATCACACCTATTTCACATTGTAAAGAATACAAAAAGAGACACAAACCCCACGTGTAAGATGCCAAACGTGCAACAAATACGGCAGACATCTCAGAGGGCAACATTCTTCGTCACAACATGAGCCATTCAAGTACACTAGGTGCAAATAACTCCATGCCAAACAACAACATAAAAGTATACTCTAAAGCGAGGACTGTATTCAAGATTTAACAGACTGCATGATCAAACCAACACTCTTTTGCCAGAGGAAGTTCAGAGGGTTCATATAACCTTCAATGAACTTAAAGCTATGTTTGATTCACCAGGTCTAACTACAAAGATCGCAAAGGAAGACGTGTAGAAAATGGTATTATACAGAAAAATCCTCTCTCGGCCTACTTAGAGCCTCCAAGATCAGTTTTTACCCACCAAGTAGACAAGCAACTGAACAAGCAGCTAACCCCCTAGAGATGATCCTTCTCAAAGATGCTCTTCACTTTCTCCTCTGTCCAGTATGAGGGAACTCTGACACAAGGAGGATGCCCAAGTCCAGATCCCACCTTGCCACATAGTTCTACAAGTTCAATCAATGCAGTATATAAGCCACAGTCTATGACAGCAGACCCACAAAAGTTGACTTTGAAGGATTAAGTCCTATATGATGCCTAAGCAGTGTATCATCTATCTTCATTTTCTGATGAGCATTACTCTCTACAGAGCTTTTTAGAGCCTACTGGATATTTTCAGGCCTTTAAAAAGCCATTCACCTTCATATATTTTCTTTTTAATGGAGAAAATCATGACCTAACAGCCACACAACTCCCCCCAAGACTTTGTTCTACTCGTTTCATAACTCCAAGCCTTACTCCTCCCACTTGTAACAAACAAGGATAACATTACCTACTTTGTAAACATCTTGCAAGTCACTCTGAGGTTGAAAAGAACATTAAACATGGCAGCCCTGGGCCAGAAGCAGCATATCACCTTTATTTGACAGCTGAAAGTTAGTTCCAGCCTCCATGAGATTAAGACAATCAGTACTTTTGGGGCTAAACATTCAAAAAGGCACTTACAAATTTTCAGATCCCCAACTTAAAGAAGTTTTATTTTCAGAAAGCGTTTGCTGACTGCCTGTCCTCAGAGAATCAGCCACCAAGGCGCCTTGACCCAAATCACTACTCACTTTGATATGCATCATTTAAAGGGATTTCATTAAGCTGAAAGACACATGCTACATCTCAATTCAGATATAATTTAGAACAAGATCAAGATTCACATTACACTCAGCAGAAGTCCAGCAGGTGATCCGCAACCAAAATTTCAAGGAAACCGATTTTTCCTCACATGCAAAAAGAGCTCTGAGTTATTTATATCTGGTACAACAAAGCAGCATCAATCTTTTCCTGTACATTGAGAAACGCAGCAGTTGAGACCAAAACTGCAATTCAAGAGATTGCATTTAATCGAAAGTCACTGCTTGATTTACTGAATTCTTCTTCCCTTATGCTTGAAAGCAATCAGATAGCACGGCAATTTATCAATATTTCATTGTTACAGCTGGGCCATCTAATGCTACTGAATCTGAACATATTTTAAGGCTATACTTTGACAGGGAAGGTGAACAGATACATGCTGGGCTAACTTATCCAAACCTGGTATCAGCAGCAAGGACAACAAATCACCATTTACACAGTACAGCAATGAAACCTCGCATGTGTGCAATGTCATCCCACATGAGAGGAAGGGAAGGCAGAACTCATGTAACTCCAGTTCCTTGTCTCACACAGCAATTATCAGCTATGGAGCAGGGATCCACTAAGACCCTCCAAATTTAGAGGGATCAAGAGCAGCATTTTCCACTGAACTTTCATATACCTTCATAAAACCCACACACTTATGGACACCTCATGGTCTTAGGCAGTGAGACCATGTCCTCTCCAGAAAGGACAACAGCAGGGCGCTGCCACAACTTGCCATGTGCAAATGGAGAAGCAACTATGCACTAAAAAGGCACCATAATACACCTCCTCCACAGCAAAGGAGGAGTGACGCTGCCTGGGTCAGATTCACTTGGGTTTTTTTAGATGTCAGCCTCAGGATGGGAAAAATAGTGCCCTGGGACTATCTGCATCTCCCTGTGACTACACAGGGAATAACAGAATCGTAGAATGGTTTGGGTTGGAAGGGATCTTTAAAGGTCATCTAGTCCAACCCTCCTGCAATGAGCAAGGACACCTTCAACTAGATTGGGTTGCTCAGAGCCCTGTCCAACCTCACCTTGGACAACCATCCTGAGCAGAGATGTTTACACTGGGTGGGACTTTTTACCTGACTACTTTACCTGACCTCCTTTTAACCTGACTACTCCATGTAAGATGTTGCAATAGATACCTGTAACTCACTGTGTACAGAAGCCTCATCTACAGTTTCTGAAGACTGACACAGTCAATGCCAAGCATGAACACAGTTCATGGCTTTAGCAGAGATGAATCACAGGCTGAGAATAAATCTACATTTTGGGCATCATTTGATATTTTAAGGGAATGCTACTGGAAGAGATTGGGAAAAAACTAACAAATAGGAAAAACCTTGCCAGACTGCCAGATCTTGCTGCTCGAAGTGTTCCTTCATTACTCGGAGGTTATAATTGAGTGTCAAAGCAACACTCGGCCCATGGGATTGACAAACGAGGGAAGGGAGAACTGGAAAGGACCACACATGATTGTATCAAGCATGTCTTAATAAGCCAAATCCATCTGGATTACTTTTCATTATTGGATAAAAACAAACCCCTGCTCTTACCCATTTTTTAAGATTATTTTTAGTTTATTATTCTGTTTCAACAAATCTTTTTCCTTGCCTTGCAAATGCAGATGCTTTATAGCATAAGAAGTAAATCCATTTCTCTGCACACGGGGACCAAAGGGAAACCAGCAAGGGGAACCTGTGGCTTGCCACACGCTTCTAACAAAGTCTGTCCTTGTCTTGCTTTAATTATTATATACTTATTCCAGCGTACTTCAATTTAGCAAGGTAATTATGCTTGTTAATCGTGTGGTTTAGGTTAGTCACATCACTGAAGTCCATGGCTTTTCACATTCCTGAACACCATTCTAAGTCCTGGCTGCAGGAGGTGACCACCATGGGCTGCTGCTGTTGTCCATCCAAACCAGGAACCAGCAGCACATGCGTTGTCCTGACAACCATTTTCACCACCCATCTGTAAACTATGCGCAGCTCCCTTGCCCCTTGATCCTCTGAAAGATGTGATACATGACTTGTGGCTTTTTGTTCATATACAGATTTCCATAGGCAGCTCACACAGTGAGAAAATGTGTCCTCACCTTGGCCAGAAAAATCACTTTGTTATTTTGCAGGGGGCTTGGAGAGAAGAGACTATGCTTTGAGGTTCAAAACCAATTCTTTTCAGATTATCTTCCTGCATATGATATATTTAGCATGTGACAGCAGTGCTTGGAATACAAAAAAAAACCCATGTCATTTCATTTGGGACAACTTTTCTGGTCTCAAAGGTGTCACTAAAAATAGATCGAATGAACTGCCAGTAAAATAATCAATGCAGCATAAAAATGCAGCCCCGGAAGCAATTTTTATGGCCAGGTCATCACAGAATTGATTTTTTCTTTTTTTTTTTCTTTTTTAACCAACTGGCCTGATGTAAGTATAGAACCTCTCAAACAGGTAACTGAATTCCCTTCTGAAAGCCATCCATGCATTCATGACACTGGATTACCAACACCAAGTGTTGGCGTTATTTAGAGACAGCAACATCTAGCTTGCTGGTATGCACCAAAAAATATACTCTTTTTTTGGTTACACAACTGAATTGATAGTTAAATAGGTGATGTAAATGAGCTGGACAGTTTCTTTGTATTATGTTCCCAGAGCCCTGCAGAGCAGTGGTCACCTGTGGCTACCACTGTAGTCAGGAGAGAGACCAGCTTTTCCAAAAAGTCAGTCAAGGCATCTACAATCTACCTTTTACTCATTCAGTATTAAAATACACTTATTTTCACCATGTTCTCAAAATCTCAGCTCCTAATATGTCATTGTTTTTGCACTGACAAAATGATGTCTTCATACCACTGCCGCAGAAACAATTGCTGGGTTTTGACAGATGGATGGAGGTAGAAGCCAGTCTGGTGTTATGTGGAAAGTACGTCAGTTGAATGTTCCTGCGAAATTGGGCACCGATGAAAGAATTGACAACATTTCCTTTACACCGCAACGTTACCTGTTAGAGTGAGCATCCGCGGCGATGACGGACTCGCTCACACATCACAAGCATATTGTTTCCAGCAGCCTGTACGCATGCTCACATTGATAACAGTCAGTTCATGATCGTGAGGGCTGGAGACTTTTGCAAAGAAATTCTCGTCTTGACGCCGTGCAGTAAAGAGAAGATGATGTGAATTCTATGGCCAGGGAAATATCAGATGCACATGGACCTACAGGAAAGGGGACCGAGTTGCACTGCTATTGGTAGAGGTGAAGAGAGCTTATTCTGTCCATTTTACAACAATAAAACCTCATTAGGTTGGATTAGCCATGCCTTTAATTGGATTGTTTGCTACTGTTAGCACACCACTGGGGGCAGGGCTATCCAACACCATCAATCCAACGGCGAGTTAGGTCCACAGCTTATTTTATTTCAGCCAAAGGGACTGCCTGTAAAATCAAGTCCTGCCCTTCATTACACTGGTGTAAAGCCACAGCAGCTCAGCACAATCAGCCAAGGTGTCTGGGCATACACTGACGTACCTGTAGATAACAGCTGGCCTGGGAAGTTAAAATTGAAGGGCAAACACTCCCCAACTTTTAATGAGTTCAGAACCAGCAGTTTGACTCAGGACATGAAGCCGTAATTACATTTACTAAAACCAACCAAACAATAGGGAGGGTATCTTTGCAGACAGCGTGCTACACAGGTTTGAGGAATAAGCATCTCTTGTTCATTGAAGAAAAATCATTTCACCATGTCTCAGACATTTGGAGACCATGTCTCCATTTAAACACATCCTTCCGAGACACTGAAATGGTCTCTGTATATTAGAGTTACGCACATACGTCTGTTCAGAGTAATGCCTTCTTCATTTGCTATTTGCTTGTTCTGAAGTTTTTATGTTTGAAGGGGATGAGAAGGTTACAACAATTTTTTTTTTCGTCCTAGGGGAAAAAAAAGATTTTCACATTTTAATGAAAAACAAATGACTCAGTGATGGTGTACAGCATTTCGCTTGTACTATGATTAACTATTGTCAAGAGCAGAAAGCAAAAAAGTAGATATTTCTGTTGTAGTTTAACAGTGACATCCATCAGCAATTTCTGCCAATTATCCCTTCAGTGTCTGTACACAGCCATTTATTCAAATCAGCAGACAGCAACTTCACTTACAATTAGAGATCTCAACAACTTCCACGTGCCCTCCTATCCCTGCAATAGAGTGAACAAAGAGGCAGCAGAGGGAGTAAATAACTTAAATTTCACGTCCTATAAGTAACTCAGTGCCTGACCAAGGGATGTGTCACGCTACACCCTTGCACCTAATTACCCTTCCAGATGAGCAGTTCCAGCCTAATTGTCAGGGGAAGAAATCCAAGTTAGACAGTCAAAAAAATCCCTCCTGTACACACCAGTCATGTCTCGTGCCTAGGTACCAAATCTCACCCACGTGGCTTCCCACCTCCCGCTCCTCTGACCACCAACGCACTGTGCTCCAGATCGGCACAGACACTGTGACGGCAGTGACATGGTCTTTCCCTGTGACACCATCCAACATCTGGGGAAAGACCACCCTCACATCCCACATCACACATGGGGAGAAGGAAAGCTCTGACTACAGTGACCATTAAGTGCCTGAAAAATGGTCTCACAGCAGAGACAAATGCAGAGATACCTGTCAGGGATGGTCAAGGTGTATCTGACTCTGCCTTAGAGGAGGGATGACACACATAACTTCCTGAAGTCACCTTCCAGCCCTGCATCTCCTTGGCTTTATGACGGTAACGGTGTTGGGACTTAGTCCCAAGGTGCTAACTTCTGATTTAAGATCCAGCCTGCTGAACAACAGGGCCATGGACCTTGATTCCACTTATAACTAAGATCTGGAAAAGAAGCACAACAATCTAAACCAATATATAAACAGCAAGAAAACCTGACAATAACTGCATAGACTGAGGATGCGCCATTAAATCAAAGAGAAAAGATCACAGAATCATAGAATGCTTTGGGTTGGAAGGGACCTGTAGAGGCCATCTGGTCCAACCCCCCTGCAGTGAGCAGGGACATCTTTAACCAGATCAGGTTGCTCAGAGCCCCGTCCAACCTCACCTGGAATGTTTCCAGGGATGGGGCCTCCACCACCTCTCTGGGCAACCTGTGCCAGTGCTTCACCACCCTCAGTGTAAAACATTTCTTCCTTCTATCCAGCCTAAATCTGCCCTCCTTTAGTTTAAAACCATCACCCCTTGTCCTGACACCACAGGCCTTGCTAAAAAGCCTGTCCCCATCTTTCCTCTAGGCCCCCTTGAAGCACTGCAAGGCCGCACTGAGGTCTCCCCGCAGCCTTCTCTTCTCCAGGCTGAACAGCCCCAACTCTCTCAGCCTGGCCTCGTAGCAGAGGGGCTCCAGCCCTCGGAGCATTTTTGTGGCCCTCTTCTGGACCTGCTCCAACAGCTCCATGTCCTTCTTGTGCTGAGGGCTCCAGAGCTGGACGCAGGGCTCCAGGTGAGGTCTCACCAGAGCAGAGCAGAGGGGCAGTGCCCAACTCTGCCAACTGCAATACCATCAGTCAGTTTTGAGCAAAAGAACTATAGCGAGCTAATGAGGAGTTCCGCATCTGCATCTAACACTACAAGATCTGGCAACTTAAGGAATGCAGAATTAAATTAAAACAACCGGAATCGGGCAGGACCATCTGTGCATGGCCCACATCAGTTGCAAAAACAACCTGGGATTCCACTTGGTCCTGGCACATGCAACGTGTATTTGCTCCCAGCTTCTTTGGTTGCCACACAGAAGATGGTTTTGGACTGCACTGTCAATATGGAAGCTACATCATGCTACTGTCCCAGTGCCTGATATGATCTGCTAGATGAAATCTGCAGTCAGAGCATCAGTGACATCTGTTCATATAAACTTCAAGGTCTTACCCCAGCAAGACAAGGTGTAGCATTTGTACACACTGGCTGTGCTTGGAATGGAAAGATGGTGAGATCTGTACACAAAGTCCATGCAAATGCACCATCTTATTGTTAGAAGTAGGAGTAGTAATAATACTTAGTTTTAACACACATATATTGAAGAGTCAAGGAGCTTCCATTTACACTCAATACAGCCAGGTCATATGGGCAGGTGTATATATATATGTATGATTATTCACCTTTTGCAGATAAGGAAGGTGGGAAATCGTTGCTGAATAAGTTGCACAAAGGCATCTACTCATGCAATGGTTGATTCTCATCTCCCCAGATCCCCGCAGCTGGGTGCTGATCACTGAGACTGGGGTTCCCACATTAAGTGCCGTATGCTTGATGCTTTGGCTTCTGCATGCAAACCTGATAAACACTTGCAAGACTATAAATCCATCTTTCTGCACATCAGCTACATGTTCTTCTTATGAAGAACCTGATCTGAGATGGATGCTTTCCAGGCAAACCAGGGAATATGATGTGCATGGTCTGCATCCCATGCTGTGTCCTAAAACCTCCAACTGGGGACTGCAGCACAAAATGAATCCAGGCTGCAACATCCATTCTGTTCAACAGCTGCAATCGTTAAAAACCGAAAAAACCAAAAAGACCTTTGCAGGAAGCATATAAAGGCTTTGCTGGCTGTAAGCAACCTGCAGGCCGCCTTTTTGGGAGCCCTGATGCATGAGCGTAACGGCCAGCTATCTCTGGAGGACTTCTCAACTTGTTTCTTACTGAAGTAAATGGCTCCTCTTTGTATTGCTCTGGATCGAGAGCCTTCCTCAAAACACATAACCAAATCTCCGTTCAAATCTTTGCTCCACTTGTTCATCCACCTACATTTTACTGAAAGTATAGTTAAAAGCATGGAAATATTTTTCCCCGGCTTTTTTTCCTCCTTACTCACTTTAAGCCAAGAAGACTTTTTTCCCCATTTTCATTTCAGTGTAACTCAAACGAATTTATCACTGCCTCTGTTTAAGCACTGACAAGGAATTCCATTGATTTGACACCAAAAATAATACACCAGTGTGGGGGTGTCAGAACAGATCTCGGAAAAAAAGTTTATTTGAGAACATCTCTAATGGAACTGGCAGCTGGAGTCTGTGTTTTGAAATATACTGGCTACGTATATTTTAAAGTTTAGAGTTTGAAGGAATGTAGGAGAAAGTACTGCAAATGAAGAATGATTTTTATATGCTGAAAACAAAACTTCTACAACTTCTACACAAAATGATCTACATTGATCTACAAAAAAAAGATTTAAAACATCCATTTGGAGTGGAATGTTTTGGACTGAATTCTGCTCTCAGAAAACGTCGCTGGCATCTCCGTTCGCCTTGAAAAACCAAACGCTGTGTCAAAATCTCATACTTAGCTGTGGCAACTCTGGAGTTAGAAAACACTGACCTCCAGTAAGGGTATGAACATCTCCTCCTTCAGCACAGAACTTTACCCATGCAAAGAGCATCTGCTTATTGCTCCTTCCTCACCCCTCCGGACCAATATGGACACTGTATCCAGAACGAAGCCTGGGAAGGGCAGGACCAGGCACACAAATACACTCCCTCCACTACCTATGCAACTCGCAAAGAAGTCGTGTGAAAGATTCTAAGACCCCTCCACACCATGAACGGAGAGGGCAACTCTCTGGCTAAGTGCTGCTGGGGAAAGCCAAGGCAACCTGCCCTGCTGCTGCAGAGGAAGAAGAGGGCAGCGTAGAGGCATCCAGAAGTATGTCTGCACCCCGGTGTCCAGCCAAGCTAAGCCCATGCCAGCAAACAACTCCAGATCATGGGGACTGATCCAATCCCCGATGCAGTACCTGGGAAGACCAACTGATTTTAGTGAGCTCTGGCTCAGCCTCCGAGGAGGACGACAGGGGTACTTCCACACCAGACTACTCTGTGGGGAGGAGGGAGCTGGACCGTCAGATGTTTTTATTCAGGTGAAGCCAACACATACCTGTCTGAGGGAACAACACCCAGGGACTTACAAGCCTTTGTCCCCTTACTGCAGCTCTGGAGCAAGGACTTTATTTTAAGCTTTTGCTTGTATGAACAGTCCCTATGAGACCACCTCAATAACTTCTGAATGAGTCCCTTGAACAGACATTTAAAGGGATATCCTTCACTGCAACAGACCTGTGTGATATGCTTGACCCGACAGCAACTCAAGCTAGTTGCAGGATTCATCGGGCTGGGATCAGATCAGCTTTTCACCACTTCAGCACTGACTGAGAAACAGATAAACACAAATCATTTGATTCAAAGCTGCACACCATCCCATTAAAGAAAACCTCTGTTACAAACTTAGTAATAAATTATACCAGATGCACCTGCAATAGTTTTACAATTTATACCTTTTGCTCCAAAATAAAAGGTTATGAATGTCTATAAAAAAATCCTTTGAAAATGCATCTGGTCACTGCTAAAATTCAGTGACATTTCTAAAAAGAAACAGACATTCTGAGTTAAGCTCTCATTTTTACTTTCACTGCAGTAAATCAAGAGTAGCTTCAATGAAAGCCATGAGGCTGCTTTGCCATAAAGTTGTTGTGAAAGGAGTTTAGACCCAGGACACTCCAGAAATCACTCATATGCATCTCATTATTAAATAATTATGATATAGCTTCTACTTTCAAGAAACACTGCAATAAATCCAGGCTGGTTCACGGGTCTCCTAAGATCCAAGTGTAAAAGCAGTCAGCACATTGACACACAACTCAATATCAAATTGCTTGTATTTCTCTCCTACACAAACTATTGCCTCTCCTGTTTGATGGGTGCCTCCAGAGAGTGATTCATTCCAGCCCCCTCAGATACCAATCTGAGGAGATGAATCACCTCTCAGGTGTCCAGCTCTCCTGCTGACTCCAGGAAGCTCAGATAACTTTCTTAGTACTTACCGAGGCTTACATTTAGATGCATCTGGATGAGTCCAAATTTGACTGCCTCGGGCTCAGTCTGTGGCAGCACTGTGGTACACACATCAAGCACATGCTTCAATTTCCTTGCCTGACTTAGAGTCTAATTAAGCACATTTGAGGAAGGGTGGGTTCAAAGAACATTTTACAGGTAAGCAGCTGGGGCAAAAGTAAGTATTTATCACTGTATTGCTGCATTTTGTAACCCCAGGAGATACTTCCTACTGTTTCCTCCACTGTCCTTGGGGTAGTAGCTCCGACAGGTCTCACCCCTACCTTTCCATGATGGCACATTTGGGATAAGTCCCCTCCACGCAGCGTCCATACAACTCACCTGGCTCAGGCACTCGCGTACGTAAGGTCCTCTCGCTGTAGCTGATGCTGTGCTGGAGAGTGAGGACTGGTCAGACTGAGACGAAGACACGTTCCCAAAAGTATTTGGTGGTTGTGGGTCTCAGCTTGATACACACCTCACATCTTCCAGAACTGCTCAGTCCACACACCAGCCATTCTCGGCAGCTGTCTCTGCTCCATTTCTTTCCATGTGAGCAGTGTTTTCTGACCAGTGATCTGCAAACATCTGGGTGCCTCTTTACTACTGAAGGAGTTCTTCTTGCCTGGATTTCACTCCACTGTCCAGGAGTCAGCAGTTTCTGTGGTTCTACCAGAAGATATCTAGGAAGCCACAAACCTCAACTGCTTTAAAACTGCCAACATAGAGTGCGCTGCTCCCCTGCTCCCCAGCACACAGGCCCAGACCCAAGTTGCTGTGGCATCTCTTCCACGTGCCCTCCCCATGCCTGGGAAGGAAAGAGGGGACAGGCACAGTGCTCTTGGGAAGCTGGCTGCCCTACTCCATTAGGATTCTTTGGGAATCCCTGCTAAAATCTTTGCTGATCTGTAAAACCGGCTGCACACACTCACATTTAATGTATGGGTCCAGTATTAGTTCAGCTTGGCCAGCTTCATCCCTAGCAAGAACCTTTCCATTTTCAGCCTGTCGGATCTGACAGGTGCTGTCATGTAGTCACTTCCAGTCTGTTGCCCTTTCTTCCTACGACGACTGGATTTTCCCTCCCTGAGGAAAACAGGCAGTGCAATATTTGACACTGCTGTTGCAGCCCGGCATGGGGAGAAGGTTAAGACTGCACCTGACAGCAGCTGGACTGGTTAAGTTAGAGGCAACCACAGCTTGTGAGTTGTCTTAGACCCTATGGGGTAGGGACAGTCTTTAATCCTCTACGTTCACTGCCTGGTGTGACACGAGCCTGGTCTGTGCTAGGAGCTCTCAGGGAATAAAGAGCAGCAAATCACCCCATTAACCAGCACAGCAAGCCAGCTCACCCGGCCATAACGCTGCTCCTTTAAAAGTAGGTGAGTGTACAAATTACAGTTTCACACATCCTAAAATCTGGTGCTGTGCAACAGCAACGGACCGACATAAGCAGCCAGGTCTATCAGCTCCTTCAACCAAGCCTGCAGAAATCTCAGTATCACACATACACTCCCAAGAAAAACGACACAAACTATTGCCTGCTCTATCAAAACCCAGCCCCGTTTGTAATTTAAGCCAGTCCAACCCAAGCAGACTGAAGAACTGGAAGTCACGCTCTGCTGACAAGCACTGGACCGTGACTCTTGCTTTGTTTTTATCCTGGATGTAGCGCTGAATTTAACTCAGAAAAAGGAATGACATTTTCATTGCCGGTCGGCATAACAAAGCTCAAACCAGAGACAGCACACACCTTGCAATTTTACAGCTCGAGTGTTCTTAACAATGCACCACACGTGGTGGGAAAAGAGTTAATTCCTGGCAGAACAAGCAACTTCGGAAAGTACCACTCAGCTCTTTAAAAAATCTGACACTGAGTATAATAAACTTGCAACAGTGCAGTTAAAGCCTGAGATTTCTACACACATTTAAAACAAAAACTTGAACCCAAACATTGATAATATTTTTAGAAAGCTTGCCTTTCGACCTCTGATTTATACCACACATATGCCTTCTGTATATTTTCAGCATGCCGAGGTTTATATCTGCATCACAGCTATCAGCGCAGTCGTATCTCATGCTGGACAACATCACCACATTTCCAGTTGACACAAAAGTGTGATGTGAAGTTGGTATGCACTCCGCAAGGAATGAGGCTGTCATGTCCGATCGAGAGCACACAACGATTTCACAGTTTCTATCTTGTGGTTTTTATATTAAGGAATTGCTTAATAGAGCTGATACTTAAAGAGCTGATACTTCTGATAATAAGGGGGGGGGGAAGCAGTTTAAGGGAACAATTTCTATCTCAAGCTGAGGGACGGCAAGCACAAAAAAGTTGGTGCCTCTTGTCTTTAAAGCAAAAAAGATAAATCTGGAGCCCAATATTAAAATACTACAGAAAATTGGATAACATTATATGGACCTAATTTCACATCATTTTAAAAGCCAGAATTGAAGTACAACAACTTTATCAGTTGTTCACATGTCAACGGTAGTTTCTTCATCAGAAATCATTCACACAGCAGTTGAACACAAGCAACAGAAATTTAACTGCACTTATCCTAAATGATACTGAAGTGCTAAAAATGCTATCCAAGCATTAGTTACTTTAAAAATACACACACACACACACACATATTCATGTTACTTTGCATGGAACAGCGCAGAAGGGAGCATGCAAAGTAAATTCCTGCCTGGGGTTAGATATACAAGGAAAAAAAGCATTTACCGTCTGGCACAGGCAAATTTAATTCAGAAACATTGTAAGATGGTAATGGTGCCACTCTTGCCGAACGTTTCTTCATCCTTTGAAATTGCTCTCCTACTCACACGCTCACTTCGTCTTTAGTCTGCATCGCCTTTGGTCCCGAGTACTATAGTAAACACTCGGCTATGGCTGGTGGCTCGATGTTGTTCTGGAGATGCTGCAGCAGGCTATGAGTACTGATTTGCTGTTTCCCTGGGAAACCATTTGCAACACATTCAAACAATGCTTGACCTCTGCTAACACTTTTCTTTCATTCAGTTGTTAAGCGCAGCAGATAAAATACAAATTTATTAGCTATCGCGCTTTGTAAACTTGAAAGTGCGGCAGCCCCTTTGCATGAAAGCAAGGATTTCACATCAAATATCTGCGCTGTGTTAGCAAAGCAGACGCGAGATTTCTCAGACAACTGCAAGGGAATTATGCAACGCAATTTTCTGGTTCCTTACACTGTGACAATATACGGTTGATTACAGTAATTATTTTAAATAAACTTTGAATAATGTGACTCCTATAGAGCTGCCAAATCAGGAATGCCTTGGGCAAAAGAGCCGGTAACATCCAGCTCTGTATCTGGTAACAAAGCAATGGTATTGCAGGAGTCTTTTCTCTTCTAATGCCCTACAAAAATTGTCACAACCAGGAGATATATATAGGCCATGGTTGGTCTACATTTCTTCCTCACTTCCCTTGAGGCAGCTAGGACATTTTTGTCCCTCTTCCCCCGACATCTCCTCTCTCTTCTACTCCCTTATTATTATTATTATTTATATTATTGGAAGTTGTTCACTTGGAGCAATGAGAAAGTTTCATTGAGCAAACCAGTGACAGCCCGTACCATTATTGCAACTCTCAGAAAAGCCCGTTCGCTTGTGTAACCTGGCACTGCGCTGGGAGCTTTCTTTGCCAGGAGGTGGTTACCAACATCTTTTAAGGGCCCTGGCTTCAGAGCTCTTCACCAAGAGAACTAGTACCAAGTCCTATCCAAGAATTTGTAGGTAGAAAGCATTAACATTGATATTCAAGGTATTTGCCACAGGAACTATGGGAAATACAAAGGAAAAGGACAGAAAGGCAGCTTAGCTCTACCGGAATCTGCTAGCAAAGCTGTCAAATTTTTAAGGGCCACAAGTATATACCTTTCACCTATAGTCCTTGTGCCTTTGATAGCAACTGAGGGCAGGGATTCCTGGCCTGGGGCTTGGTCCTCCATCCACTACACCACCCCCAAACAGGGAGAAGTTATCGGCTGTAAGGAAGGCCATAAAGTGATTTGAAAAGGATCAAGAATCACCAACCTAGAATGTCACGTGCTGGGCTTCCTAAAGCAGCCTGCAGGCATCTCATGTGTTTTACACAGTAACAAGCACTGGGATGGGGTATGTGTGCAAGGACTGTTCCCTTCACTCACCCGTTAAGAAGGCAGGACATACGGAGGAGCAGAGGGGAGGAAACAGAGTCCCGGCCAGATCATCTTTCGGATGCAGCCACAGAAGAGCCTGGCACATGTGGAGAACTGAGCTATCCTAATGGATGAGGCAGCCCGTGACTCCGCTGTACCCAGAGGGGTAGGAAGTGACCCTTAGGTCTTTGGGGCAACCAAGCCAACAGCATAAGACATTATGGAAGAAATTTTTTACACTGAGGGTGGTGAAGCACTGGCACAGCTTGCCCAGAGAGGTGGTGGAGGCCCCATCCCTAGAAACATTCCAGGTCAGGTTGGACGGGGCTCTGAGCAACCTGATCTGGTTAAAGATGTCCCTGCTCACTGCAGGGGGGTTGGACCAGATGACCTCTAAAGGTCCCTTCCAACCCAAACCATTCTATGATTCTATGATTATCTGAAGTGCACGATCTTGCCCTGCACATGCCTTTAATGCTGCTCTCTTATTCCTCTTTGGGACACAGAGTGCCCTGCACTCTTTATTATTAGGGTGCGGTGACACAGTAAGGAAGAGACAGTGGTCTATGGAAGTGCAGGAGACAGGAGAGAGTACCTCATCACCCCCTCTCCCAAGGCCATCCTGCCCCAGTGTCAAGTACCTGGGACACACTACGGAAGAAGTACAGGGAAAAAAAATGCTTACAGCTGCCTGGTTTTCCACCCAGCATGTCCTCGCCTGGAAGGCTTGGAGCTCTCCTTCAGGACCTTCATTCTATCCCCTGTGACTGATAAGGCTCTCCACCATGACAGTCTTTTCCAAAGCATCAGACTGCATCGCACAAAGCTAACCGGCTTTTACTGCTTATGTGCATGCAGAGGATTTCCAGAACTGTGTAACAACCACTATTCCAAAGAAAATTATCTTCCCAATTTGCAGAAGGAATTTTATTCTCCCCTCCAAAGTGCTGAGAGTCAGCAGACGTTGTGATAGAGTAATCACCAGTCAAGTAATTGCTGGCTCCACAATCACAAGGCTATCTATTAATACATGTCTAGTCCTTGAGCATTTATATAATATAAACAACATAATAATATAACACAGAGATTGTTTTTAGAAAACCATTTCTGAGAATAGGAGCTTATAATGGAATCATTAATGAACCTTAACAATGGTGAGGATGAAACGCATGAGACAGTGTCAAGCAATTTGAGACGTTTCTTTCAGACAATTTCAACATTAACGGCAGAACGTGACTGCATCTAAAATTTGCTGCATTTTTTCTTCAAAGGAAAATCAGCCATCGTTTTAACACTGTAACTCAGAAGCCATATTCAAACCCACAAAGCCCTCTTTCAAATATCTACCCCAGCAATCTCCACTTCATACAACAGTTAGAAGAGAAAAGAAGCAGATACAAAACTGTTTTAAAAATATGTGTGATTGGTACCTATAACTCCCATCAAAGATTGCAGCTTGAAAAGCATCAGCTTCTCTGGCTACACAAGCAAGAGCTTTGGCCATCTGTTTCTGCTCCTACTATGAATAGCTGATTGGATTTCTGTTTAAGATGCTATTCATATAGGTCCTCTGATCCTTCCTATGTACTCTCTATCTTCACTCTAAGTGTGCTGAAGAAAAGAATAAAATAAGATGGAGTGGAAGTGAGAGAAGCAAGTTCTGTCCCTCTCTCCTGAGGCACATCAGACACAAATCCATCCGCAAGTGGAATATGATGTCCAAATTTACCAGGATCACTTGGCAGTTACTCCACAGACTGCAAGTCAACATGAAATCTGTGGTCCTGTGCCATCTTACTCGCCTCATGTTTATGCAAGGCACCACAGTGGGAAAATATGGGGGGTTCCACCCAAAATTCAACAGTAAACTGGTATCCAGGTACCTTTAAAACAGATCTTCATACGTTGTTGCTTGCCGCAAGTTCTGCGCTTTCAGCCTGCAACGTGTTAAAGTTTTCTTATTTGCAGGGAGCGGAAGCTGTGTGATACCTGGAAATGTGGCTCACGATTTCCCTGACAGTGAGCCCCAGATCACCGTCAGCCACCCCGAGCGCGCTGGCTCGGCAGTCTAGAATTAATAAAATCCAATACAATCCAATGCTCCACATAATCAATCTACATATCCAATTATTTTCACTCAGGGAGTCCCTGTTTGTCAAGGAAACATGCAGTATGAATTATAGCAGTGTAAATTAAACAGCGTGTAACTATACAGTGTAAATGATAATCCAGGCTGCAGGCTCGCAACCTCCACGTCTGTTCCTACTTAAGGCAAGCACTGTTAAGACACTAACCAAAGCTCTCAAGCCAGACGAAGTGTCCCTTCCCTTGCACCGGTTTTATCGTACAAGATCATCATTGAATAAGGTGTGTCTCAGGAAAGATTCCTCATCCCCGGCCAAGAGTCCCAGCGGCTGGAGGCCTCTGAACCGCATCCGGATTGCTTCCTACTGCCCTCCTTGTGCAGGCACGGTGCACGCTGCCTGCTGCGGCCTCTGTCCCCTGGCTCAATAAATATTAATCCAGACGAGAGCACGGGGAAGCTGCGAGTTTGCTGACTTGCTAACCAGACAGCAAACCAGCGCTGAAAGTGGAGTCAGAATTAGAGAGTGCTGAATCACATCCACTAACAAGCACTCTACGCTCACAGCAGAAAGGGGCTGATGCTGTCAAAACACACGCTGCTCTCTAGGCTTACAACATCGCTGCTTGCAGGAGTTAGTCATACATATTTAAGGAACCTACCGCAAAAGTAAAGGCTATTTACTCTTCTTCACTGAAGTTGCAACCTACATCAAAAGCTGTAGCTGAACTCCAGGTAACCATGGGTTTATCTTAAGTGTTAGCCCCACAAGCATGGATGTTTGCTTGCAACAAACTGCACTCCAGTCACAGATAGAATCATAGAATCACAGAATCATTTGGTTGGAAAAGACCTTTAAGATCATTGAGTCCAACCGTACCTGTCCACCACTAAACCATGTCCCTAAGCACCTCGTCTACCCATCTTTTAAATACCTCCAGGGATGGGGACTCCACCACTTCCCTGGGCAGCCTGTTCCAATGCTTGACAACCCTCTCCGTGAAGAAGTTTTTCCTAATATCCAATCTAAACCTCCCCTGGCACAACTTGAGGCCATTGCCTCTCGTCCTATCGCTTGTTCCTTGGGAGAAGAGACCAACCCCCACCTCACCACAACCTCCTCTCAGGCAGTTGTAGAGAGCGATAAGGTCTCCCCTCAGCCTCCTCTTCTCCAGGCTGAACAACCCCAGGTCCCTCAGCCACTCCTCATAAGACTTGTTCTCCAGACCCTTCCCCAGCTTCGTTGCCCTTCTCTGGACACACTCCAGCACCTCAATGTCCTTCTTGGAGTGAGGGGCCCAAAACTGAACACAAAAGATGCACTCAGTTTCTACTGACAAAACTGGCAAGAGAGTAAAATCCTTTGGAGATTTACCTTGTGGTAAGATATAAAGGATAAGGTCCCCATGAAGGACACTACACCATCTTGCATCGCTAGTTGGTTATGATGTCTATAGTCCTAATCAATGAACAAATTGAGCTATGTCCGGTTCAGTTTGGGCAGCTTTTTTTCCCCTATGGGAAACAAATAATAACCAAAATTACAGTATTACTATAATCCTGATGGGGAGTGACAGAATATCTGATCCAGAGAAGATGACAAGTGTGCTACGGCCCCAGGGAGACAGAATCATCTCAGCTAAAGGAAAACAGCTGCACAAGTACATGAAACACTGAATTTCCACATTGATAATGGGATTCATCTCACCTGACTTTGGACACCAAAGTCTGAACCAGCTATGCCAAAATCTTTTTAAGGTGAGGGGTGGGAAACTGGTAACTCTAGAAGACAACTCACCTGGTCTCTCTTAGATGTCTATTGTAAACTGAGATCAGTAACTCTCTAAAGGCACCCACTTCTTCCCACCGACTACGATGGCGGTGAGGTGACTTGCTCACACCTGGTCATTTGGCTTTTAGACGCCTAGTTAGGGCAGATGCTCCCAATGGGAAACACTCCCTGTGAACGCCTGATAAAGACATGAGAGGACTTTCTTTGACTCTAATCGATTTTGGAACAGTGTTCAGACTCCAAAACTCTAGTCTTTGTTTTGAACACCACTAGTTACAAGATCCATATGAAATCCACTTCGCATACATCCCTGCAGCCGACAGGTCAGTCCATTTCCAATCACTTGCCTATAAGACTCTCATAAACATGACTTTTACTGGCCCTTCCAGGCTGAGCATGAGTTTTAAGATGACAAGCTAAAAGGCCATTATCAAGTTCATTTTACCCTGTTGGAATATAAATTAGATGCAAGACGCAGAAGAGACAAACAGTCAAACTGAGATGAAAACAGACGTATCCTACAAAAGGGATTTTTATGTATAGCAAAGTCAAGGCTTAGTTTGAACTTCTACCTTGCTTCTAGCAAAACCAGAAGCATACAGCAAACAAAAAACTCAATCCAAAACAACTTCCAAGGCTCGCAGTAAAAAGAACCATACATCTCACTGCTGTGCCCTGTCACGCCATATGGACTTTGAAGAATCAAACCCTGAAGTCCTTACTCTGTCTTAACTCTCACTGGCTTAAATACTGTTGGATACCCCTGCTCAGCAACCTAGAATATCAGCTCTGTTCTGCTAAGCATCCCACTAACATCTACCAGGCAGGTCACGGTCCTGCAGCCCCACCAGCGCGTGCTCACACATCATCTGGTGCGGACAAGACTGCGCACACCTTTTCCCTCTGTGCTGTCTGCAGGAGCGACAACTGTCTCTGCACACATCCAGCGGCTACATGACCAAACACGATGCCACCACAGAGATATGGCAATTAATCATTCCCTAAGTGTAAATTAACCAGCGCCTATAAGCCCGTACTCAGGTGGTGAACGCCGGATTCATAGAGCTGCTGGAGAAGCAGGGCTGTGCAGTGCAGGGCAGCCCCAGCTCAGAGTATTTAAGTGCTTAGAGGGTCCCACTCACTTGTTTAAAGCAATGGTGTTCTCCATCGCCTTACTGATGGATGGCATAAAAATCACCACATCGGCAATGGCGAGTTCCTGCCTGTCTTCTCCGGATCTTCTGTCCAAAGAGCCGGAGCCAGGCGAGTGATTCTGCAATGACATTTCAGCCCTGGAGCTGCCGCTCCCAGCCATCACTTGGCTTGTGGTAGAAAGACTGCCTTAACCTCGATGTCCCTAATAAACAGGTATGATTTATTTGAGAATATTCATATTGAAGGCACACTAAAGTCTCATACATTTTGTTCACTGAGGCAGAAACTGAACTTTACCCAGATTTTCTGGTATTCTGCAAATACCAAGAAGCATAGTTCTCCTTGCCTACTAAAATCTCACTTAGTAACTGCAAGAAATACCTACTAAATCTGGAGAGATTTTAGTTCCCTTAGGGGCTGGATGTTTATACACTGATCTCTAGTTCACGTTAAGATGGGTTGCTATTTTCAGTAAATCAGCCCAGGAATTCACTCTTTAATACCCACCCCGTTTTTCTAACAGAAAAATATGATGTGATCTATTTTTAGGCTTCCCAAGCAGGCAATTTCCAGAAATAAGATTAATGGCACCAGCTAAACATCCACTCAAAGATGATGATATGGAGATCTGCAGTGGTACTCAGCTGTCATCCAGGACAGAAAAGCTTCTCCCTGTTGCCACAAGCAAAGGCCTTTTCAGTCCGCCATGTCCCACCAGACCTCAAGGAGCTGCTGGTAATCAGCCGACAGCTCGATTCTGCAGCCAGTTCCCACACCACTGTGAAACCAGTTCAAAACCACTCAGATCACTGACACCCAGTTGTGTCTTTGTTACCAGAGGCCAGATCCTGTACGTCCCTGAGAAGCTCCTAATAGTTTTTATGTTACCAACTGGGTAAGATGTTACACACCATCACAATGATATGTTGCTTACTAACAAACCCAAAGTATCTGATGATTCCCCCACCCCAATATCAGCACACACCCCCCTCCCAAGAAGTGTTCAACTGACTTGAAAGCACTAACATCTTCTACCGCAGTGCTTTTGGAAAGCTTTTTATTTGCTATGTGATTTTATAGATCTGACGACTAGTGCTTCCCTGGGAAGCACAGGGATTAAAATTTCAATTAAAATAAACCTCAGATTTTTCTTAATCATGAGACTTTTGAAACATAAACCACCCACCCACCATGACTGGGAGAAACACACTAATGTCTCTGGAGCTGGCAATGCAGCTCCTTAGGTTTTTTTAGTCTGTTGTAACATGAAAGTATCGTATAGTAAGAAATATTAAACTTCTAATGCAACTAAAGATATAAGGAAGAAATACGAACTGTGGGCATGGAGAGCTGTTCTTCAATTTTAATAAAAGTCATTCAGCGTTCCATGGAAACAGCAAATCTATCAACTTAGATGCATCTTCAATATTTTGACATTATAAGAAACAAAGATGTGGATTTCAGGTTGACAAAAATACTGTTACCTCCAACATTAGAAACTCATTCATATTTATGAAAGAATCAGAAGAATAAAAAAAAGCTGCTCAATAAAAAACCAAAAAGGATTCAAGAGGAACTTTATTTCAGCTGCAGAGTGCACAAGGTATTACTGGCCTCAGAGCCTCTGCCAGGCTGAATGGATCCTGCTGTCCTAATCCTGAATCAACAAGACAAGATGTGTTTAGTATTCCATCATAAAGCTCAGCTCATGGGCTTTACTGACGGCCAGGCACGGTGAAGAGCAAGAACCTCACGGGGAACACACAGAAATCTCATCTGTAGCATGCACAGACCTCGTTCGAGAAACCAGAGCTCACCAGACTCCCTACAATACAGCCTACCTGCTTGAGGAGGAGGGATCTGCTCATTTGAGAAGCACTGCTGGCAAAATGGTAGGGCTAATGAGATCATGCCATAAGCTTCTCAAAAACTACCTGCGTAGCCTTCAGCTACCCAGAGTCCGGGCATCCTCCACCAAAAGTCACCTGAATTTCAAACTCTTTCCAAGTTTAAGAGATTAGGAGAAAGGTTCCTACTTCAGCCTGGCTGCTCTGAAACTCCCTGGCAAGTAAAACACAGCACAAGTAGACAACTGTCGCACAGTCTACTGAACAACAAAGAATAAATCGGGTATCCATTTCAAATATCCAATACAGACTTTCCAGACAGAATAATAAAATCAGATGCCCAACACTTATATTGCAGGTTTTTTCCGAGGAAAACAGCTTAGATGTAATTGCATGTCAGATAATTATTTGCCTTCCCAATGTTTTATTAACAAAGCTGCCACAAGTGAAATAAGCTGTCTCCATTTTCTGGTTCTGCAATTATGAAGTGTCTCCTCTTTACCACAAGAGAGCATTTGAGTTGAGAAAACTTTCATTTTGTGTTTGTCATCGTGACTATAGAGCATGTCAGAGAGGCAGTAAACCCCTTCTATTTGCGATCTTTTGGGTAGCCAGCAGTTAATTAGATGGCTTAGAGCTTTTTTCAATACCGTAATCAGAATAGCAGAGCAGGCTAGAAATCCAGGGCTGGCTAGTCCCAAAATGCAGCCACCAGCATGTTCCTGTCTAGGCAGGTTCTGTGGTAGGGGTAGGAGCTTGTACCATCCAACACTGCAACCCCTACCACCCTAGATGGCACCACAAAGTTCCTTGGATGAAGAAATGTAACAAATTTTTAGGACAAATTACAGCATGAGATAATGTTTGTTGTCATGTTAGTAGTGCTGCATCACACTTCACAGCCCCTCTAATTTTAAAGGCTGGGTGCAGAATTCAGAGAGCTTTTGAAGCAAGATCTGAAGCTTCAGAAAAGATCTGAAAAAGGAATAGAGCGATCAGAGGTCTGAAAAAAAAAAAAAAACACCCCACAGTCTGTGTGTGAAGATGGAAAGAACTGGGGCCAAACAACTTAAAGAAGACAGAGGGGAGACAGCAAGTCATCTTCACGTGTATAAAAGGTTTCTGCACAGAAGAAAGCATTAATTATGCCCGTCTGTGTTGACAGGGCCAGGAGCAACAGACTTTAATTATATTAATGGCAAGTCCAGTGGCACAGCAGGCCAGCTGTTAAACAAGGAGAACAGCGAACCGCTAAATGAGATGATGCCAGGTAGAATATTCCCATTGCAGGAGGGTTTTCAGATCAGGCTGTCCAGCATGGACGAAGTGGAGTTGACCGCCTCAGAGCATGAGGACAGAGTACGTCCATTTTCTATCATAAAATGATGATGATAAATAATTTTACCTCCCAATGAAGAACAGATCTCCAGAAGGTGCTAAACATACTCAGAAACACCAATCCTTCAGCGTGACTACATTTGGGTACTTAAGCCCTCCTGAAAGTAAAGGCCTTGCATTTCATTTAGCTTGTCCCGTCCATTCACTCAACCTATATTCATCAAGCAACAATGAGCTTGTAACAAAAAGGTGCTAATAATAAAAACTAGCTATTATTACCTGAGCTAATAACATAAACTAAGGTGAAGGAAACATACTGTGAGATCAGAAAGGGTCTCAGAAGTACGATGCTCTGCAGAATTCCCGAGTAAGCATCCCATCACTGCATCCAAATCATTGCATGTGGTGTTTTCTAACCTGTATACCACAGGCAACTCAGGACCACTGTTAAGGACAGGCACAAAATGTCAGAAAGAAAAGCAAGCCTGCTGCCAGTAAGTACCCCTTATGATTCGGGCTTCTGTGCCTTCTTTGGAAGGAATTTAGATCTCAGAAAGTCAAAATACTTTGACACCCACTAGCATCAGACACTGGATTTTAGAAGATCCCTGAGGCAGATGTGAAGCCTTGTGAAAGACTCCTATGGCAGAGCATCAGGGCTGCACAGGGAAGCAACCTGAACAAGGCACTCTGTCCCCCAGCTTGGCTTCAGGAGCTGACGCTGAACACACAGCGTTGTAGCTTTTGCAAGAGAACAAAGAGACCAAGTCCTCATTCAATAGGTGATTCTGGTTTAGGCCCTACGGTAAGATTAATTTCCAGTAGCTCTGATGGCTAGTCATAAAATCTACTACCCCTTTGTTTCTGCTATTTTATTCAAAAGCATTTTTATTTTCTATTTTAAGTGCTGATCTGATACCAGGGTGACTTCGCCTCTGCAAAATTACAGCTACATTTATTTACTGATGACAAAATAACAGGCCAAAATCTCAGCTGCAAGATACCAGCCGTACTACACCACAGCCAGTCCCTAGAGTTAGCAGTTACGTAACTGCGGCTGTAAAGGCTCAGCACAAAACATCTTTCAGCACCCACAGAGCTCCGCTGAAACTAGTGATCTCTGCTGAGTGTCCAAGTCCATCTGCACTCATCAGCAGGGGTACCACGGAGGATGCTCATGTATAGTCCAGCAGAAGGTCCAGCAGAAGAGGGAGCCCATGTGAGTTTAATTCCTCCTCTTTTTTTCCCCCCAGAATTTGGGTCTACATTGGGGGGGGGGACCAAAAAAAACCACAAAACAACACACCCACCCAAAAAAACAGATGACAAATTCAGCTGGTACTAGTCCGAAAAACAACCAGTGCTGAAGTTCAAGAGAATTCTTTTGAACAGTAGCAACTTTTTGAATTTTCTAGCAGAGATTCTCTACAAATTCTTTGAAAAAAAAAGTAAAATCCCTGCACTATAGAAATTAAAAATTTTGGTACTAAGAAATCTCCAATCTTTTGTGAGTACTTCTTGTCTAATCTTCATATAATCCTCGCTAATACCTTTCAGTGTAAATCTCTGCTATGTGCAACATCTTATTAGCAAGACAATGAAGATAACACAAGAAAAGTCTACTGAGCAGCATTAGGGGATTAAGGAAGGATTAAACAGTTGTGACACAATGGAAATGTCGAAGCTGTGTGTTCACCATAATTAGTCTGGTTTCTAATACTCTTCCTGGGTCAGTTACTGAAGTCCCCAGACTGTCCCGTGGGACTGTGCTTGGTGTGACGAGTGGTGGCAGGACCCAGCCATCATCTCATGACTGGGGATGGTTTTTCCAACGTAAGAAGAGGGACAGGGACGCTGTTCTTGACATATATGAAAAGCTGAGTGCATATACACCATAAAACGGATAGTAAAACAGGCTCTTCCTAGAGAGAACAGCCTTGCATTTCTTTAGGATGATGATACCCTTTTAGTAGTGTGGTTTTATGGTGACCGAAGGGTCTCTTTTCCAGAGAGGAACTGGCTGCCCCATGCACAACAAACCTCTTTCAGGGATACTTTAACAGCTCACCCTCCCCACACACGTCCCCATCATGGACTGGGGAAGCAGACGCACCATCACAGCAACATGGCCTGGGGCCCAGCCCCATGTAAACCCACTTTACCTGGTGGAAATGGGAGTTATTTTTATGAGTAGTCTCCTCAGGTCCTCATCCCACTTACAGAACTGACCAGTGGTTCAAAACAAGGTGGTTCAAAGTGAAATTGCTGCAATCAAGGGTACTCCTGACATCTCTGCCGCCTTCCAGTTCCGAGGGAAGAGACGTACCCCAGCTTTCACCAGCTCCCCAAGCAAGGCTTTGCAGGAGCTGAGATCCGGATCAGCGGGGGCCAGCAGCCATCCACAGACTTGAGCTGCTCTTTGCTTGAAAGACCTCTATCCTTTAAAAATCAGACCTTAATCTGAAATAAATTCTTACTCAATATTTAAAATCAAGCCTATTTACTGCAACAGAACACAGTATTGATCTGGCACTGGTTTAACTTGTCAGAGGTAAATCAGAGTCCGCAGCAGGATTCTATTAAGTTATTGGAGAGCTCATCTTCTCGTTAGGGAACACACTGTGCTATCAGCACTCAGTCCCAAAACAATTAATCTGGCACCCAAGCACTCCCTTACATCCCTTGCCGGTTAGTGGCATCCTCAAGCCCGAGATAACCCTCTGCTTACAATAACTGTGTGTCAGCGTGGCTCATTAATGGGTAGGAACTGGTGGGTCTGGTCAGAGCAGGTCAAGCGCACAGTCCTTGAGAGACTCAGCAGAGAGGAGCAGTGTTTTCCACAGCCTGTGGGACACAGTAACCCACTCAGAGGCTTATTTCTAACACCTCAACATTCATGTTTAATACCTGAGGAGGGGTTGCCCGACTTTTGCAAAATCTTTCAGAGCCTGCAATCCACGTCAATGAAAAGATGGGGGTTTTTTAGACCTTTTTTTTCTCCCTGATGACTCTCTTGCAAATATTTTGCCCCAGCCATGCAACAAATCACAGCACAACAGCAGATTTCCAGCATTTCTGAATAGGCACCGCATCCTGCCCACTGCACCAGTGTACAAAAGGTCTACTCCCAGTAAGTGCTGTCCAGGGAATAGAGGGACCATGATTAATCCTGGTTCTTAAACTTACACCGTAAGGTCCCCGGGGCCATGTGGACCACGTTCAGCAAACACCAGCCACCCGCTGGCCTTAACACACAGCTGGTGTGTTCAGCCTCTCAGAAAGTGGGTGTATTTGCTGGCACTCATGGGCGCTGTGGGCTCACCTCCCTGGCACATGCCACCAGCTCTCCTCCAGCACAGACAGCGGCTTGGACATCTGTGAACTGGCACCATAAAATAAGGCTGGCCCAGCACGCCTGTGACTAAACTGATAACTTCGGGGGATTAAAAATGAGTCCAAAACCAGGCAGCAATGCATTGGTGAGGAAATATGACCTTGAAAAGAAACCACCCTTCTTGGCAGGAGATTAAAAAGGCCACAAAATTGGGGTACACCGTAGGGTGCTTTGTGGCAAGCTTCCCAAGCCTCAAGCTAGGGATGAACAGATCCAGATAAAGGCAAGGAAAGAACAAAAAAACCCCACTGCTAGGTGTGGTGCACTTCCCTCAGGTGTGCTGGGTATTGGGGAAGGAGTCACCCCTGAGATGCAGCAGTACCAACGCTGCTGGCTTCTCCACAGGGGCCCTTTTGCAGCTGGATGTTGGGATTTGGCAGAAGGGCTCCTTTGGGAGCAGAGCTCCAGGGATAATGGGAATGCAGCATAATGCTGCAGAGGCTCTAGCAGAGCGCATAGACTCTTCTGCTTCTTACAGATGCATCTTGGCAGCAAAAAAACTTTGCCTTAGATTTTCATGCACATAAAATGCCTGTAGGCCTCTGCAAGAGCTTAGTACAAATGCAGTTTCCTGGGAGAGCTCAGTCGGACTAAGAACCTTTTTTTCCCTCTCCACCAAAACTTCAAGAGTCTGAAGAAAAAGGAAAAAAAAAAAAAAAGAAAAATAGATTTCCATGTGTCATGCCCACCCAAGCTCGCACCACTGCGGCTTACCCAGTGATTCAGATTTGTAATTACTGTGCGCACACAAACTGCTCTAGTCATGCAAAGTATCCAGTGAACTTACCCTGGGGAACCGCATGTCCCCCTGTATTGCTCGAGCTCCGTTACAAGTGGAGGTAGGCTGACCTCTCTTGCACTGTGCTCTCATTTCAACAGCAACTTTTCCCTCAGGGATTGTCCCACAATTGGTATTTTGAACCAGTTTTACTCTGCAATACGCCATCCAGGATGGCTTTCCCTGCTCTGAAGAACCCTATTTCAGGAGAGCTTCTCCAGCTATTATCTCCTGGGCTTTGTAATGGAAGAAAAACTCAGCATTAACCTAACTGATTACTTCAAAAGGAGGTTGCAGAGGGTTTCATTCCACTTGTTCTTTTATCTCTCCTACCCTTTTAAATATGTTCCCCCGCCCCCTGCTCTTTCCATTGTGGGATTCTGGGTGTTTAATACGATTCTCTCCTGAATGCCAAAAGCAATAGAAAAAGTGTAAAAGAGAGGCACAGGACAGCCCACCTGAGACAGGGATTTTATGCACATTAGCAAGTTGGTCTTTAAAGCGACGTGGAGTAGTGCTCTAGCTAATGAAGTTTTGGCCTCATTTTCTTTGGCCTGTGAGCATGTCTGTGCCATTCTGTGTCTATATATAGAGGATTTGTGCACAGCCATATATATATACATACACACATACGCACGTACGTGTGCATGCAGGCTCTGTGCTCTGTCATTGCAGCACCGTGAAACCCGCTGGCATGCAAGGTCACCAGCCAGCAGCCCAGGCCAGCCATTCCCTGCCACTGCTGGAGCAACACAACTTCTCTCCCACAAGCAGCCGGGGCAGAGGGATGTACTGGCTCACACAACTGCTCTGCCTGTCATACAGCGAGGAACAGGCACAGGGTTCAAGCCCAGCCCATTCAGCAGCAGTGCCAGTCAGCCCTGGGGCCTGGCTTGTGCTGTAGACGACACCCAAGTGTTGCTGGCATAAGCCTGGACAGCTGAGATTTCCCTGCCTGGCTCAAGTATCCCCAGAGCTGTGGAGCGGTGCTGAGCTGGGCTCTGACATGGGGAAAAGAGAAGTTAGTTTAAACCTGGTCTCCAAATGACCTTGTGATGGTTTTGTTGGGGTAAGTGAGGAGGTGAAAAACAAGACAGGAACAAATAGCTAAGCATACGTGGGGCAGGGATGAGGCTAGACCAGCCCTTTGGCATCATGGCCTAAGTTTGTAAACTGATCTTGAAACTTAGTCCTCATTCCTTTCAGAGGAGCATAAGCTACTGAGCTCTGGGCTCAGGAGCTCCCGGTCCCCACCAGACCAGGTACCGCCATGAAGGTACCACCCCAGAAGGACGCAGCAGGAGGGGTCTGGCAAGGGGTCTGGACAGGAGGCAGCTCTGGGAAGGCACTGGCACAGGGAAGATTAAGAAAACAGCTATGGAGATCAAGGCAAAGGGCAGGACAGAGGGCAGCAGCCCAGGAGGAAAAGCAAGGAGGCAATGAGGAGGGAGGACGGCTGACTGTGAGCAAGCTTGAAGCCACGGTGGTGCTGTGGCTTCACACAGCACTGATAGAAGACCAGCTCTCCAAGATAAAACTTTAATTAAAGTCACATAAGTCAAATTCAGCTTTAACCTCCTCTTCCTGTAATCCCTGCTTGTTTAAAATAGCTATTTAAACACTCTTCCCAAGGAGGGAAAAAGCTGTGTTGGGAGAGGGCATGGAAAATGTAGACTGAAGCAGCTGCTCTTCCTCCAGCAAAGCTCCAAGCGGCGGAGCGGCATGCCAAGTACTCGTCTTGGCGTACGAGCACACAGGAGGCTTTGGAGGGAGAAGTCGGAGACTCTCGAGCTAACAAAGCAAACACCCTTCTGCTTGATACTCTATCTATGTTTTGGTTTTGTAGAGCAGAGCCCTGGGTTACATAGCTGTAGAAATGAGAAATCCAGCAACCACATCCTCTGCAGCTCTTATCATCTTCTACCTGTGCCTTCCTAACCAGAGGCTCAATTTAATTACAAAAGCTGTGCTAAGCACAGCTGCCAAAAACACAGCCAAAAGCCCAAAACTAACTTCCTAGTGGCAGGTGAAGCAACTCTCTTCTCTTTGCAGTGTCAACAAGCATCCATCAAACTAGCCCCTCTTCTGTCATTCCTTTGTCGCTCCAGCTGCAGCTTACGCCACTTGCAGACATCAACACTGCTGGGCTTTCTTCTAAAGCACAAAGCAAATTAAAAGACAAAAGCGATGTCTGCACTCCAGTGAGATTTGGCCATTTCTCCCATTTGCGGAGCCCCTGTTTTCCCAACTTGTTCCAGAGCAAGGAGACCCTGTAAGGAGACTCTTCAAGAGCCATGAGGACCAGGCACCCAACAGACAGGTCAAGCTGCAGCACTGGGAGCCTCCAGCAGAACAAATGCATCACCTCCCTTGATGGTGCTCTCTTGCACGAGCTTCTGTGGCACGGGTAAAGTAGCCACGGGGTCCACATCCTTTACGGTCTTCCTACAGTTTATAGGTCTTCATAAACTAGAAGAGATTAATTGTTTCTCTGCCCATTTTAAACACAAACTGCATTATTCGGCAAGCACCAGCCGAGTGCATTTTCACGAGCACAACCAAGCTATCCCTGTTCTGATTTTCATTGCTTCTTTGCGTGTCAAAAATCAAAGATCAGGAAATCTATCTGTGGGCATTTCTAGTTGTGCTCATTAGCGTGGTAATTCAGTGCTATACGCTCAGCTGGGTAATCCAATTTGATCTGAAGACTAAGCAGAGCCATGATATACTCACAGCTGTATTTTTCCACGTGCTTAAATTCCAGATTTTACTTTCTTACAAAAAAAATTCTCACTCAGTCTCCTGACTGAATCCCCGTTGTACTCCCATGGACAGCAACGCTTCCAATGACTCTAAGAGAACAGAGCTGGCACCACATTAGGATAATTACAAAGAGACGAAGTTCTGTGGTTAACCTCCAGCCATAACTCACCAGCAGCATTCCTGCAGTGGATCTGCAGACGATCCCCTTTCGGCAACGTTCAGATCAGGGTAACGGTTCCAGCTTTTGACAAATGCCTACAACCACATTTCACGAAAGCCAAAGTGAAACGATGGATGTGAATTTAAGGACTTGGAATGTTTCACCGTGGGGATGTAAGCAAGTCTGTGGTCACTCACTGAGAATCTCATATTATGCCTTATATACGGAAGGGGCCTCCCTCCCCAAAATGCCCACTTCACGCTGCTGCTAGGTAAGGGACTGACCTGGGGCAAGCTTCAAACCTTTCCATGACTTAGTCTCTTCACCGATAACACAGTGGTGGAGATCAGGCTCTTCCATCCATGCTCGGGACCCAAATATAAAAGTGACCTGATTTCCAGGAGTCCTGAGCATCACAAATTCCCATTGAAATCAAGGATAACAACAAGATTCAGCACTTCAGAAAACAAGGACATATACACTCTGAGGTGGCTAGGCACAGATTTAGAGGCGTGTTTGAAAATCTGGCCTGCTAATTTTACTTTTCAACAAACTGCTTCTTATTTATAGCTCAGACTGTATCAAGTATAGCACATAGTATCCACCCAGGAACTGGGGTGAAAGGCAAGAACGAGGACAAAAATGCAAGAGGTGTTTAAAAAGCTTTAAAGGAGAGAGGGGGAGGGAAAGCAGCAATTTTCTTCGAGCAAAAATACACTGGATATTTGAGAAGAGGCACAGCCCAACACACAGGGCAGGGAACAGACCAATGGTCAAGGGATGCTGATGGTGCTCAAGAGCTACAGACCACCTGATAACCTGAGAAATGCCGCTATCCAGAAGGTGGGGTTGAGCCAGGGAATGTGAAAATTTGATATCTGCAGTTGTCCCTTGCCCATCCATAATCAGATACCAAAAAGCCTACAAAGTCCAGCAGAAATAAGCAACTTCTATTTTTTCCAAAATCAGGCCTTAAAAATGAAGGAGAATTATATACAGATAAGCAGTTATCCTCATAATGCCCAAAGTCTCGCATCTTGAGTGGTCAGCTTGGAGGAAGCCATCGAGACAATGACTCTTACATCTTAGGAAGTGCTCTAACTGCTACACTACAATGCACATCTGTAGGCTGCTCCTCCGCCCTGGCATGATTCTGAAGCAAAGCATTGTGCTGTGTGTAAAGCATGCTGCTGTGAGATGAGCAGGCATGTCCCTGCCTGCTCTGAAGATGCTGGCTGGCCTTACGTGAGAGGCTGCAGAGTAGCAAGCAGCGGTGATAGCTGTGGACTCGTCTAGCAGCTGATCTGAAGCCTCTAGGAAGCTCTGTGGATGAAACTGGTGCTTACAGAATTAGGCAAGGGCTTGGAGGAATCCCTGCCCAGGTCTCATATCCTAAATTCCCCCTAAGTCTCATTTCCAGGTCAAGGCCTGAGCAACATACCTCACGCAGCTCACAGTGTAGCCTACACGGATGAGTAGGGAGACAAACTTTGGACTCCTGTGTCCAAGACTAGCATTTGCCCCTAGGGCCATCCTGTCCTTTGTAACACAAAGGTAGGAAAAACACTTCACACAAAGCAAATTTAAAAAGCATTAACTATTTATCCCATGGAATTACAACCAGGTGTAATTTAAACACTGGAAGAGGAACACTAGGAGAGAGGTGGTCGATGCCCCAAGCCTGTCAGTGTTTAAGACGCATTTGGACAACGCCCTTAACAACATGCTTTAACTTTTGGTCAGCCCTGAATTGGTCAGGCAGTTGGACTAGGTGATTGTCATAGGTCCCTTCTAACTTCAATAGTCTATTGTATTCTAAAATAAACAGGTATGAATAAGCAATGGAGCTTACCATTTGGACAGCAACTAATTCCCTGCATCTCACTCACATGTCCACAACAGCACCAGATTCAGGAACAACCATCTCTTATTTTTTATTTGCATTCCCAAAGGAAGAAGTCTTCCCTTCCAACTTCCTCTCCAGATCATTTAGGGTTAACTATCAGTAAAGTAACCCTAGAAGTACAAGCACAACAGATGCCTGGTCTGTCTTTCCAGAGGCTGCTGTACTCTGAGATTTCTTCTCCTGCCCATTAACATGGGCCTTTTATGCCTGGGTGAACCCTGCTGCATCTCAGGAGAGTCCATAGCTCCCTCTTGTGTCACTAAAGCATTGCTAGTACTTGCACCTATGAACCCTCCGACCACCCTTTGCATCTGGACACCTCACCTCCAAGCACAAACTCACCCCACTTGCACCATAAATTCACTCGAAATCTGCAGCACCTCCGGCTCAAGCTGCAGTCTCCTATTTTTCATGCCTCCTGCTTGCACACGACGCTTTCCAGGCTGCAAGGTCATAGATCAATATCTCAAGGCAGTGTCAAACGGAGCCGGGTGAGCGGATGGAGTCAGCTTCCCACAGCATGCTCTGGGGCAGACACTGTATCTGGATATATTTGCAGGAAGACAAGAAAAGTCTGCAGTGACATACTGCTGTAATTCTGCACCTGATGAAGTGGTTGGGTTTGAGGTTTCAAAGTACATTTGAAGCCAATCTGGGAGAATAGTGTTTCTTACATTTTATGAGCCTAAATTATTCATTATTCCAAAGAAAAGAACAATTTAAAAAAAAATTTAAGAGTTAAGAACAAATTCAGAGGAAAAGGAATCAGATACAGAAAGATGCCCCAAACACCCTTATTTGAAGGGAAATGTGTTAAGCATCCTGCTTTTTGCAATAGAGAGCTGTCAGATTGCCTGACCACAGTTATATTAATACGGTATATTTTCACTGGCACTCTCCTGATGAGGCTTTTCACACACTGTCCCTTTCGAATATTCCTCTTCAGATTCAGAGGAAGTCAAGGACCAGCTGAATCAGAGCCAAGATGCATTTGTATCCATTTTTGCCCATTTCCTCTCAGTTTATATCACCAATTAAGTGTCACCATTCTGTATTAAATGGAATTAGCTTGTTGTTGAAAGGTGGTGACAGAAGGAAAAGAGATTTATACACTGCGCTGTCCTCCGCTAAGCAGCTTGACTCTGATGGATGTTACCAGACATTAGTCACCATCAAATAAAGATAATTGAATCACGTGGCCACGCAGGTAATGCACCCTGCAGGAGGAACTACTTTTTAAGGTGACCCCATCACAGAACAAGTAGGGATCACCATGCCAAATATGTTTGAAAGAATCAGTAGCTGGCAAGCCAACAGTGGGTTTCTTCATTCACCAGTCTCCCTCGGGAGCTTAGCCCCTCATTGCCCACAGCCTGGCTGTGATCTTCTTTCCATGTCTGCTTTATTGCTTGTCTCCTGCCACTTATTCCTCAGCCCCCTCTCCAACCCACGAGACACCTCCCGGCATAACCCAGGCGTTGGCTAGCCTGGGCTAGCCGCTCATTCAGGCACAAGTCCTGAATGGCAACCTACCAGTTGGCCCCAGACACCTCAGGCCAACTGGGGAGAGAAGCTACCAAACCAAACTCTGTGCAGACCTCCTCCAAGGCAGACCCTACCCGGGGCTCAGCACCCTAGGAGCTATAGGGGAGTCAGTGGACGTATACACAGGGCACAGGCACCTGCCCCATCTAAGCCCCAGCGCTAAGATGGGGAACTCCTGAAAGGAGGTTTGAGTCCATGGGAAACATAACCCTTGGGTGCATCTCCTGCCTTCACACAGTCAAGTCTCTCCTTCGCTCTTCCCCTCTGCAGAGATGAGCCAGTCTCTAGCTGAAAAAAATGACTTCACTAATGAGGCTAGACTTTCAACTGATATTAAGTGACTGTATTTTGTTCCATCCTCTAGAAGCTCTTCTCAAACAGGGATTACTCTTGCCAACTCTTTATTACCATAAGCTGTTTGTTACCGTTCTGGAGCATTTGGAAATGTCATCCAGTTTCCAGGGGTTTATCACCTTCCAAAACCAATTTCAAGCCAAACCCTTTCAAGCCAATATTTCTCACACTGGCTTTCAGCCTGGAGGTGAATTTCTTTAAGAGAGTCTAAGTAGAATCTGTTCAGTATTTTCTTTATGATAATCAGCATACATAGCAGTACAATCTTCTGATGACATGTTTAATCCAAAACTGTGCTCTTTGTTTTGCTTTAAAAGGCAATCTATCACAGAAGACAGACAGGGATTTTGGTGAAAGCAAAATTAAAACTTTGAATGGTATAACATCAAGAGACAGATGTAAAGCTGCGGCACCAACGCCGGCTCTCTCCATCTCTCTCTCTTTCATCCCTATGCAGTAGCACAACAGAAGCAAAGTGATGCATGCTCAGAAGAATACTACAGAATGGAAAAACACGGTTACTCCTCCAGGAAAGCTAGATATGACTTCTAGCTTTTATACTAAGTTTTACCTTTAAACTGCACTTTCCTTGGAACTTTCTGGATACGCATGCAGTATTTTGGGTCACTGCCTTTAAAATGTATAATCATGAAAGGAGATGAGTGTAACCAGGGAGACACAGCTACAATTTGCTCTGGGAATCTTAACTGAATTACCCAATTTTGCTGCAATTAAAATCTTAAATTGACTTAGAGGGAGGCCAGGTTTTTTCACAGTCATTTCAATGGAAGAGTCTGACTTTACCAGAATCTCAGGAGGTTAGGTAATTATTTACCATTCCTTTTACCTTTAGGAAATTTTAAAGGGTGATTTTTATTTTATTTTCTTTGCATAGTGCTTAGTCTTAGCCAGAGAACTGTTGTAGACTGATAGCTAGTGTTAATTATTCACACCCCACGTTAAAACTCCCTTGAGTATTCAGCAGACATTGAAAATTAAAGTACAAGTTTAGTTAATTCCAGATTTAGGACTTTTTCCTGGTCACTTACCCATGAAAAATACGGCATGGAAATCACCTGGCTCTGAGTCTGTACACAGACGCAGACAGCGTGATCCAGAGCATGCAAGCAACACCTGAATTGCACCTAAAGGGTAGAGAGCACAAACACTACAACTCACCTAGACCAGCTTCGCTGAAGGCTGAGAGCCTGCCCTGGGAAATACTTAGTGTGATGGTTTGAGCAAATCTATATGGCAGTTAAATTTGGGCCACTGAGTTTGCTTTTTTGGCCAAAACCCCAAAGTAAATGAGTATAATCTCCCTACTATGAAATTTTCCAATAGTGATAATACTAGTTTGACAGATATCACAACCCATGCTTCAGAGTCAAACTCAGCTCTTGCAAATCACCATAAAAGTGGTGAGAAACACATTTTACCTCGCCTCTGCTTTCTGCCAGCTCTCTAAGACACATCTAGTGGTGGCCACCACTGCTGAGAGGGTATGGAGCTAAACGGCTCGGCAGCTGAACCATCCTCGCAATTCTTCTCTCCTATAATCCTACTGCAACCCAGAACCAGACCAAGCACGTAAGAAGCCCTAAGGGCAATGTCTGCAGTATAAATTTCATGCAATTGCCAAAAAAAAAAAAAAAAAAAAAAAGAGTTATTCTTCAAAGCTACAGCTTTGAATCACACGAAACAGGGCTAACAAGACACCTCCAGAGGTCACTTGATCCATTTCTCTAGCACAGTGAAGGATCCACTCAGCCTTGCAGGAAGATGTGTGCCGGACCTGCTATTTAAACCCTCGAGTAATGACTCCACAACCTGCTCAAGAGATTCACCGCCCTGAATAGATAACCTAACTCTGCCTGACTGCAGCTGAAGCCTAGTACTCCTTGTCCTGTTCCCAGTGGCCACCACACCTAATCCAAGTTGACCACCTCCATTTGGGAGAGTCTGCAAGCTTTTCAAGCTTTTACTGTCTGCTCCAACATCCTTCCGTGCTCTGAGCTACTGAGCGTGCATCAGATTAGTGCTATGGTAATTCTCTCACACGTGGCCACAGGCAGGCTATAGCTGTTCCCCTAAGAGCAGCAAGGGAGGGATTTTCAGCTGCACTGCCAGTAGCATTGAAACAGATGTGTGCAATGGTCACACCACGGGTTTTGAGGGCAAATCCAGCAGGGAAACTGCTGCCCTTACTTAATCAAATACGCTATGGAAGTTTGACAAATGTAGCTCAGCCCATCCTAAAAGGTATTCCCTGTAAATTAATTGATGAGGGAGGGACACATGCCGAGCAAGATTTACACAACTCGAAGGTGGATTTTTCCGGCACAGAAGAGAGCCCTACAGGCAGTGCTTAGTCTGCTCTGGTTAGAAATAGGAAGAATCATTAGTACTTGAAGGAAGAAAGGTTGTGAGGTTTCCCAGTAACTCCCTTTGCCATCTGGCTATGCCCATCCAAACGCCTCTGGACAGTCCCACCAAGGCCACCTGTGGAAAGCGCAGTAAAGCTGTGTCGCTCCCTCCCTCCCAGCAGCGCTGCCTGGCACAGGGCAGCTCACACCATCCCGCTGCGGCACCCTCTCTTCGTTGCCCACGGAGGGAGACGGGTTCCTCTAGATGACCCCTTTGGGACCAGGTTTGGAAGGAAATCCCGTCCTTGCTTGGTTTTGTGCATCTGATTAAAAGCGTAAAGGCTCCCCTTTTCATGGACGACAGCCAGCTCCCAGAGACATCGTATTTCCCTGCCAGCACGATTCTCACAAAGCCGTTAGACTATCCTAATACTCACTGACATCCCCCCTCCCCAACCCCATGCCAATATTTGTGTGTTTAGCAAATAAGTCTCACAAGGCAACTTCCCGTTTGACTTCTTCAAGGAAAACATCAAAGTGCTGTTGCTCTGCTTATTGCCGGAGGGTGGTGCTTCACTCTGCCTTTCATCATTCAGGTTCAAAGGGACCTCGCGCTGCTGCTGCACTGACACGGATACCTGATTATGGAAAGAATCCATCTGATGGCCATCAACAGCAGCAAGGATTGAGCTGAGCTCAGCTGTTCAAGACACTGACTGTTCCTCTCTCCATGTAGGAAACCAGATTCCTGGGTAGTAAATGGTTTAAACTGCTCGTTGTTGTCTTAAGCACAGACACTTCGATAGCCACATTACCTAAATTACGTATCTGTTGTAAGCAGCCCACGCGGCACCTCGAGTCCATGCGTGTGAATTGGGACGATTCAGCTGGCAGATGTGCATATGGTATTTATCTGCCTCCTATGGGTGTAGGAAAACATCAGACAACAAATTCCTGAGAACTGCTCTGAGATTCACTGGCAGAGAAAGTCAGAAAAACAGTCCAGCATCATCACAGCTCAGTCCCTTGGGAAGGAACTGAACGTCAGTAGGTTTATGCAGATCAAGGTACCAATAAAGTTATAAAGCATCATAGACCTGATCTTTGAAAAGACAGCTACTGAATGACATTAACCACATTCATCAACCGACTAATGTGCATACAGGCCCACTACTTACCACTATTCTAAACGATCTTAACAAAAGTCAGCAGGAACAGTTTCTTGCTGACTCTGCTGGCATTTGGGGAACCAAAGTCTGTACCATTTTCCTTCCAGTTTGCCGCAGTAAGAAGCACTGTGCTTGCAAGACCTCTAAAAGCCATCTCCTCTGGCAGTCCTGACCTTCTCTGCTCCAGAGGCCTGGCTCAAAAGCCTTTCAGCTTCTGGATTCATTTGTTTCACTTATCTCTATGCAAAGTGTGCATCAGAAGCGTATGAAACAGTGCCAGGTTAGGAAAGTGCAATGCTTCACATGCTTTTTGAACAGGTGTCACAAATAGCAGCTACCAGAGAATGGAGAATGAGACTCCGGTCCAGGATATTTTTTTAGTCATTTAGGTTTTGTTCCTATGCAAAAAAAATTTCATAAAACTCTGTCCCACTGAAATCAATGGTAGTTCTAGTATTGACCTTGCTGGGTTTAGAACCTGATCCCAAATATCCTTTTTTCTGCCAGCCAACGTACTGCAGCAGGCAATATGCTCCCAGACAAAACATAACTCATCTTTAGATTCTGTTTTTCAGGACACTTTGGGAGTGGGAGGGAAGAGAGAAGTGCCTCACTACAATTTACACATCAGTCAGAAGGACAGCCGAGCTATCCTGGGGCTCTCAAACCCACAACGTGAGAGGGGACACCACGAGGGCTTTGTGCCCAAGGTGGCTGTTTTGAAGAAAGCACAGAAGGTAACACAGGCAGCACCGTGAGCCCGACTGAGTGGAGTGACCCTTGGCTTGCACGCCTACGGTACAAGCAGTACCACTGAGACTTGAACCCACTGTGTCTTTTCTGTTTTTCCTAGAAAACACACCAGCTGCCATGCTTTAGGGCAACATATGTCAAGGCCAAATCTTTGTCGACAGAGAAGAGCCATGAAGCTCCACTTCACTACTGCTTGTATGACAGGAGCCAAGCCTGACTGTAGTTGGCACTGCAAGTATACCAAGAAGTATACTGGTTCCTGGCCCAAAGAGGCTGTGTGCAAAGACATACAAGAGAAATACTTAAGATGGAAGAGAAAGGAGGTATAACTGTTTTTGTGCACCCCCAAAGATATCCATGCACTTTATTCTCATCAGCTGAGGTACCAAGTACGGTTGCAGATCGGAGTCCACACATCCTTTTCAAGGATGAAGACAGGTCAAACCCAGAACCGAACTGAGACCTCAGCTGCTGCCCAGTGACTGCATCGCAAGCCTGTCCTCTTCTTCCTCCTGCTCTAATGTCTCAAATTAAAAAAAAAAAAAACACAAACACAAAAAAACCAACAAACCACACCAAAAAAACCCCATACTAGTCAGTCCCAAAAAGGTATTTACAGTCTAAAGGTCAGCATGAAACTTAAAATTGCCAGAAGAACAAGACAACTACAGCAACAGCCAAGTGAACCCTGTAAAGGCCTGAAGAAAAACCAACCTGACCCTCAGCACTGCTCTCCGGTGCACTTCATGGCAGGGAAGAGAGACAAACTGCCTCTCCCTTATTCATACACTCTTTGTTAAAGCAAGAGGGAACACACGCTCCCTAGAAGACTCCAGAAACTCTAATCACATCTGATTCCAAAGAAAATCCCAATACAAACACCTTGTATTAGGAAAAATAAAATAAAAACCTTTATGCTGGAGGCATCATTGAAATAATGTGATTACACTAATTAGGAGCACATCAGTAGGTAGCTTTGCAAGCCAGAATCTTCTACAAATGTCTCAAGGGACATTTCCCAAGCCAGGCTCTGTTAAAAAACACAGCTGATTTGGGGTCTATGTATTGCAAAAGTTGAAATGAGCCTGATTTTCATAAGATAATGGCACTTTACCTCTGAAAAAGGAATAGCCTTTAAAGTACAACACCCCAAAATCACCAGGCACTTTGAAAACTGTTGCCCACATCCACATCCTCTGCTGTCTATAAAGCTGCAACGAGCATGTCCCACTCCTGTGACCGTGGGGAAACAGGACCCATGTGTGCCCCAGCCCCATATACCAGCTGCAGCTAAGGACGGCCACTCACCCATCCCCTCCAGAGACCTACAGTGGCGGGCACCACAGTCAGGGCAGGAAGAACCAGCACAAACCCCCGAGAGCTGTTCCTTGTTCCACCCCAGGCCCCAGCCTGCCAGATGCCTGCAGCCAGAACTGGATGCATTTTTAAATCAACTTACCCAGCGCTCGACTCAAAACCTCATGGATCAATGCTTCAGCGAGAAAAATCACTGCAATTTGGGGGGGTGTATACTCAATCCCTCTTGCTTATTCATTTCAGTGCTTAACTCGGTAACAGCTAGTACCTTCTGAGTTGATCCAATGGTCTGAGCAGCCTCCCTGCACATATTCATTTTTTGCTATTTGCAGATATTGCAAGTTGACATGAACAACAACTGACAGGGAAGTGCACGAGGAATTAAGGTTTCAACTGCTTTGAGGGAGGAGGGGCAGAGAGAGGATCGCCTGGTTGGAAGCGTTTGGGAAAGGGATGGAGCTGGACGGCTCAGCTCGGCAGGTCAGGAAAAGGTGACTGGCAGGAGCGGAGCTGGAGGAGTCCCACGATAGCCACATCCAGGTCATGCTCTGCCCTGCAGTCAGAGCTCATTTCCCAGTCTTCCTCCTCTTCTTTCCCCCTCCCCTTCTGCTTCGTTTGTCAAAGTTTCCTCCCCAGCAGAATTTGATGCCAAGGTTTTCAAAATCTGTGTTGCCTCGAGTTAGACACCTCAAACCACATTTCACCAGCAATCCAAGGGCGCCCGCCAGAGCCTTTGCAGGAGGAAAATACTAACAGATTCTGACTGCTTTGAGTTCAGTGCCTATTTACCAGTCCCAGAGACTCAAATAAGGTATCTGAGCTCAACAAACATGGAGTATTTCAAGTCCTGTTGACATTCCCCCCCCTTCTTTTATACCTGTGGAAGCACGACCAAGCATATCCTAAGCAGGCTGACATGTCACAGCATCAGCTGCTGCTCCTCTCCCTGCTGTGTGATCTACCGTAACATTTACTCTAGCAGGTAAAAAAAGGAAAAAGATTTTAGGGTGATTATCCCAGAAACAAGTCAGCACGCTCAGTATCTTGTACACAGTGGCAATCCAGCTGAAGAGATGTGCGAGTTTGTGTTCAGCAAGGCTTAGACCTGTTTTAGCTCCACTTGGGTGTAACCATGTTGTACATGCATCGGCATTCTGCATCCAGTGGGCAAAGACTACAGCTTCACTTTGAGAACAGAGATGCCGTCTCAAGGAGAACAAGCCTCTTTGGTACATTAAGAAAGCTGGTGGGGTTTTTCAGGTGGGTGGCAGGGGTTTTTTTTGGGGACAGGGGAGGTGGGGTGTCCTTTATGGCCATGAATCCTATTTGGGTCTGTACATACCACTACAACTGACCAAAACTACCAGGTCTCTGCTTCAACACCTTTCATGTACAGTCCGGTTCAACAGCATCCCAGGACAGGACTTTTGTCCTGCTCTGGATGAACTCCAAACTCCAACGCAAGGGCAGTTTAGACAGACTGTATGACCGCATATTACATTTATCTGTCTGACAAGCCAGCACCCCACTGTGGTAGCCATGGTCAAAAAAACCTAACTGAAAGCACTTTCTCCTTCTGATTCAAAGCGTTTTGCATCAAGGGAGAGACAGTATTTCATAGCAAGGTTTCCCCAGGGTGCCTGATGAAAAGCAGGAGTTTCAGGTCACTTCTGCTGACACAGAGTGAAAATACTCAGGAAAACCGACTTTTTTAACCCAACTGCTTGCTGTGGAAGTCACCCAGCTTAGGGCTTCTGTTCCCACAGGCAGTAAGAACAGAGACACAAAGCAGAGCCTCTGGTCAGTCCTGAGAAACAGTCTCATGAGTTTGCCTTTGGGTATTAGGTGATGGGTTACAGGACTTGCTGTGGAGGTTCAGAGGCACACCTGGAGGTGAGATTTTTAAGCAGAGATCTGAGGAACGAGCAGAAAGGATGCGGCTGCTTAGAGGATGCCTCCCTTGTGCAAAGGGCAGCAGAGGTGAAAGTACGAGGGTACTTTGTGAGAAGTTGTCCTCAACGGGCAATGAAGAGCAGCTCTGCAGAGCAAAGACAGCCAGGAGATCGCAGGCAGGACATGGATAGGTCAGCAGAGCCCTTACAAAGCCAGGCACATCATTTACATCTGAGGCAGTGGAAAAGAAAGGAGGTAAAAAGAACAAAGGTATGGAGCAGTTGTTTGGCAGGAAGGCATTGAGAAAGAATTTGAAAGATTGGGGATTGCAGCAGGAGGAGATAAGGATAAAATTCCATCTATTTGGGACCCGAGAGAGGTTATAGTGATATCAGAGGAATCAGGCGGTGAGGAACCAGCCTTGGAATGGGAGATGCCTGCTCCAAAAGTCATCTTTCCGAGACCCTGTAACTGACGAAAACAGGAATTCATGAATTGGACCAAGTTAGTATCCCAGGGCCATGGAATTTCCAACTTTGAGAAGGATAAAATCAGTAACAACTGGCTAGAATTCTATAGAGGCATTCCCCACAGAAAGCTCATCATGGCGTTACAGCTAAGAGCTAATGTCTACCCCACAGAATTTTTAGCAAGGGGCAGACGAGAGACTCAAATTAAATCGTGTCGACATTGTCAGGCAGAGAATGAGACCTGTTCGCCTATTACTGGATACTGCCCAGCGGTACAGCACGCTAGGATTAAGAGACATAACGAACTATGTGAATTATTGGCAGATGAAGCCAAAAAGAAGGAATGGGTAGTATTCCAGGAGCCGCTGCTGAAAGATGAACAAAATGAACTACATAAGCCAGACCTGGTATTTGTTAAAGGAGATCAGGCCCAGTAGTAGACATCACAGTTCGGTATGAGAGTAAATCAACATCTTTGGCAGATACAGCAGCAGAGAAAGTTAAGAAATACTGATATCTAAAAGATCAAACTCAAGAACTGATGAATATCAATACTATTAAATTTATAGGATTTCCTTTAGGAGCACATGGAAAACGGTATCAAGGCAATTAAGAGTTATTAAAAGACTTAGGGCTCCCCAGTTCCCGACAGGAAAAGATCGCTTGTCATTTATTGAATCGGGCGTTATTTTCTCCAGTGGACATTGTACATATATTTGCTAGTCAAGCACAGACTGTTTTAAGATCTTAATGAATTGTAATTGTATTATTTAATGAACTGTAAATAAACTGATTCTTTCTATCTCTCTCTCTCTCTAAGGCAGGAGCCGGACCCCCCCCAGGGAGAGTGCAGAGGGCGACAAAATCTTAGGCGAAAGGGCGAGCACAACACAATAGGGTTGTGATAGTACACAGGGACAGTGATGGGCTCGGAGTCATCTATCCTGCCAAAAGACATTAATTACTGGTCTTTACCTAGGCCGCCTTTGCTTAACCCAGAAAAGGAACATGTACAATTTTATATATGTTTGATAAATAGCCGCACCACTCCAGGGCAGCGAGCCTTACAGCAACACTTGGATGGGTATAAAGGAGGCAGAGGGAAATAGGCACACACAGGGATCCATCAAAGCTGCCCCTGGATTTAGCTCACATCCTTCCCATCTGAGCCAGAAAAGACGGGAATGGCACAACAGCAGCTGCTGCAACTGGATTTTCTTACTCATACAGCTTCCCTGTATCTCTCTCCACTTGCAGAGCTGTAACAGTGATGGATTTCAGCTCTAGGCACTTCATTCATGGTTAGCCGTGTTCTATACTGTTATTTTTTTTCTTCCCATGTGCTGCTCGCATTGGCAGAACATGGCCTTTCTGCACCATAGTACTATACTCCCTCGTGTATTCCCCAGCTTGCCGCAGTTCATTTGTTCATGATGGAAAAAATACTAATGTATCTGGCATCTGGTGACTAGTTTTCACACATTTTTCTCTGACATATCTGAAGCTGAACCCAGCTTGAGACAAATCACAGGTCTGATCTGGCATGCCTTCTTGTCCATGCAGCAGTTAAAGCTTGTTCTGGTCTCCGACTGCAACTCTGAAGAGATAAATAGCGACAACTCCTAAACTGCAGTGCAGAGCCCCTACGCAGACTCTGACCCTGGCTCTGGCTGCTTGGTGCATCTCTGCTGTCACAAAACAGCCACGGAGTGGCAGACGAGGTATCCTGAGAGCACATCAAAACACCCTCAGACAGCTGACAGCTTCACAGCAACTGTCCAGCACAAATCTCCCTACCCTCAGCACAAGGAGCCGGAGGAAGGAGTCAGCGGTGTCCCAGCCTTGCCGTGCTCCCTAGAGCCAAAAAGGATCATTAGCAGCCCTGGGACAACTCTAGATTTTGCAAAAAGCACCTGCTTCACTGGCCAGCTAGCCTTGCACAATCCCTCCCTATCGACGATAGCATTCAACCATCCCATACTTAACTTTGCAAAGCCCACAGAAAACAACTCCACTGTAATTAAACAGCAATGAACTACCACAGGGAGGCCAGTGTTGCGGGCAACATACCCCAAACTTCCATTTAGCTGAGATCCAGCAACTATGTTCTTCAGAGAGCAAAAGACACTGTGATCTCCAAACAGGGCTCACAAGCGGGGTCAGCAGCTCCCCGAAGGCTCATTGCTCCCTATCACACTACAGGATGATGTTGGGCTGGCCTTGCTGTTGTGGCCCTGGTCAGTGTCTTATCTCCCCCTTCATCCCATAGGACCTTCTTCAGCACACATCCACTGCCAGCTGCACAAAGCCACCCCATTTGTATAGCACTTAAGCCACATGTGGCTCAAAAGCCACAGGTTGGCCATGCTAATTGCAGGATTCAGCCTTACATAAAACCCAGAGCAGAACTGGGCCCCTTTTCCCTATTACACTGAAGGTGGATGGCACATATAAGCCCGTAACCCAAATACCCTGGCTTTCCACCTGGAGTCAGCAGGAAGAGCTGGCTTCAAATAAAAGCCACATTACCTTCTGGGAAATCTCTGTACCATGATATGCATGAGCCAGAAATAGACACTTCAGTAGAAGAGAAACTGCCTCGAGTACCAGCCAGCCATCATCAGTCCCCTGCTCTCTCTCTTACTGCAGTTCTCTGCTTACCCACTAGTGCTTCCCTCCTCGGCCGTCCCACGGCAATAGGAACAGGATGGAATGCGTTTCTCACCCAACAAACTTGATTACTTTATAGGCTTTAAATCATTGAACTATAAATATTAGGAAAGATGCATGAAATCTTACCCAGCGCACATTTCAGTGCCTGTCTCTCAATGGGAATTTATAATAGATGCCTGAACGTCTCATTTCAAGTCACGTAAACAGAATGAGAGAATGCAGGCTGCTCGTTTCGACACAACCACCAGAAAAACACTAGCGAAGAGCCAGATTGCAAATGTCAAAACAAGTGATTGGTTTTGAAATATGGGGAAAAGTTCATTCTAATGATCCTAACAGCTTACATACTTATGTAATGTAAAAAAAGAAAGCAACAAAAGCATTCTCCAACTTCCCTTCATTTGGTGGGGTGATGGCAGACATGATGTGCCTACAAAATGTATCCCCCTCAGCCCAGCCCGATGAGATGGCAGCCTGCTTACAAAATGTACCATGGTCTGCAGCGGAAGGGAGCTCGTGAGGATTTTGTTTAATATCTGGCTCTGCTACAGACACCCTCATGACTTTGTCCTAATATATTCACCTCTCTGCAACTTCCTTGTCCACTTGAACTGGATGCTCTTGGGGCAGGATCTGTCTCAAATTCAAGCATATGAACAGTGCTTCAGCACAACACACTTCACATTTCAGAGACAGCCTCTCAGGTGCTACCACAACAAAAAGAAGAGTAAATATTAGCTGTAATTCTTCAGTGTTGTGGGATTTAAGCCTGTCAGATACTGATTCAAAAGCAGGTCAAAAAAAACCTGGAAACCCCACAGGCCACTCAGCTGACAGGCTCCCAAATTTGATCTCCTGTCCCTGTGGGAAGACATTGAGTTGGCACTTCCAAAAGGCATTCAAACCTAGAGATGGCCCTGGCAACTGAAAACATCGCTGGCAGCAGCAGTGGGCCACACAGGGGAGCCCAGAGGCCATAGCTGGGTTTGGCTCAGAAGTTGGGCATGAGGTCTGGTGAGCTAAACTGGGAGTTGACCAGTGCTTCCAGTGGGATGGACCTGGCTCCTGCTGAAGGGTCACACCATGCTGCTGCCACCGGAGGGGTCTGGAAAATCATGCCTGAAAAGCAGCCTGTCCCTGGTCAGTCACACGCCAAGGAAGAAGAAACTAACCTCAGCGCCAGAGAGAGCAGAGGGACTTCAGGATAACACAAATCCTGGGATTTGATAAGTCACTCAGTGACCACTGACGACAAGGTCACTCATATGCCTAGGACCAAATAATCTCCACATGGCCAAGGCCACCCCTTGCACAGCTCATTTTTTGAGGTCTGGGTCTTACCCAAGGTGGGTCGTGAATTTGAGGGCCTTGAAACCAAGGCCAAGAAGCTTGTAAGCCCAAGCAGAGCATGGGGAGATTTGAAAAATTGATGTCTTGTCTACAGTGGGACAGTAAAGAGGGTCCCCAAGTTGTGTACCACAGCAGAGCCACAAGACAGAAGGAAGGGAGCAGATCACAGATCAAGAACAGGACTTACTTTACTGGGTAAAATTCCAGCACGTTCTTCATTGTTTCTGGTGAGCCTAGTAGCTCCTCAAATTAGGAACTGGTCTGGGCTCATATGGCTCTGCAGAAATAATAATTATTTTCCAAAGTTATTTAAACTGATGGGAAGAGTTATTTATTCTTCTTTTTACACATTTTTACTTAATTTAGTCACTTTTCACCCAAGCAGTACATTGCTTTTTAAAACAGGACAGAATATATTTATTTCATTGATTAATAACAGAGTAAATTAGCCTTTACTTACTTTTTGCTTAATGACCTAGCAAAGGCCTCAGAATCTGGCTTAATAACAGTGCTGCAAGATACTTCAACTGATGAATTATGGCATAATAATTAACAACCTTGCAGTTGTCAGGCACAACGCCCAGTGATGTACAAAGCCCCTGCATATACAGGCTATAAATGATTCCAGTAGCCCACAGTTTGATGTATTTATTGCTGTGATATCATAGCTGATATTCGACATATCTGTAAAATATCCTGAGACTATTCTTTGTTTCAGTTAAAGCAGCTGTGAACATATTTAAGCTCCAGAACATCAACAGTAGATTTAATACAAACTGTTAGGAAACAAGCCCTCACCTAGACATTTTTGTCTCTAGAACCCATTAAAAATACCAAGTCAAATTTTGCTTCCAGAAGAATCTTCTTAGCATAAATCAGGGAGCTGTTCTCTGCTCCACAATTCTCTAATCATAGTTGATCTCAGCCTGACCTAAGCCAGAGCAATTTATAGCAGTTAAATGGCTGCTCTAATTTATGTGACCTCGCGTGGCTCGTTAGAGAGTACCCACCAGCTCAATAGACATGTCCACTCCCTGCAGGTCCTATCCAAGCAGCACACTCTGCAGTGTTTCATCTCTTCTAGCTTTTATCCAAACAGCTTATAACGCTGTGGAAGACTCCATTTTCAAAAAGAAAGAATAATTCAATCTGGAAAGAGGGAAATGATACAGCACACTTGGACAAAGCCACCTGAAAACACAGCCTGGAATCTAATTCTCTACACATGGCATGAGCAAACTGTGAAAGGAGAAGTCAAGCTACTGACCTCCCTGAGCATTAGCAAATAACGGGGCAGGAGATTCAGGTAACTTCCACTACTCCAGCACTCAGATGCTGTTTTGCAAGAAACACGCTCGGGAGCTGTGGGCAGCTGATGATGACCGGAGCTATAACTGACCTGTCAAAGCAAAGGGGTTCCCTGCCCAGTTTCCCCATTCTCGCTGTGACAAGGACTGTAGGGAAGTCCGATGGGACCAGAGGTCCTCAACTGCCACAGCAAAGACTCGCCTGGGCATTTCTATCCTTTCACTAAACAGCTCGAGTAAAGGCAAAGATGGCCCAAGTTCCACTTAAATTGACAAAGACCACCGGACCTACTCAGTCAATAAGAAAAACTAGCACAGCAACATCAGTGTGGCCTAAGTTGTCTGCATACAGCCATAAATATTAGAGCAGGAACTTCTCCAAAGCCCTTCAGTGTGAAACAGGCACCTTTCACTCAGAAGCCAACATGACAATCAAGTCCATTTGAAAATCTGCCCTTAAACAATAGACAAATGTGCCCATCTTCAAAAAAAAAAAGAGCAGCTTATAAAGATCATCTCAGCTCATCTAGCTGTAAAACAATTGTGTATGTGCAGTTGACTGGGCTGCTTCATCAGAAGTTAACACCTCTGAAACCGCCGAAATGATGCTCTGAAGAGGAGTCAAGGGCCAAGGGGCTTTTTGCAGGGGCTGTGCAAGTTGTCTGAGGTCTTCTGATCACATTCATCTATCTTCTCTGGGGAAAAGAACTTGTGAAAGTGTATGTGAGTTGGGGGAATCTAGAGCAAATGCTACACCAAGGAGACACTGAAATCCATCTGTTTTACCAAAAGCAGCAAAAAATGAGGAAGGCAGTAACACACTTCCTAGAAACTGGTTCTGTTATAGCGTTAAGATATCAGTCAAAGCTTCAAGACAAGGCTAGAAGAAGTAAAGGCCTGAGCTGCAAGTTTAAAACATGTTTTTCTGACCAGGCAGGTTTAGCAGTTTCAATCATCTGTTTCAAGGAGCTACTCCACTGACATTGGTGTAATCGCCCACCTTGACTCGATAGAGCGGTACCCATTCCCATCAGCAGCGGTGCAGCTAGCGATTGCCGGCACCTGCATCCCCCTGAAGAAAGATTTAAATTCGAGAGTGCAATTTCTGTAAAAAACAATTAAAATGGAAGCTTTGCAGCACCTCAAGCTGCTGGGGAAGTCGTCAGCCCTCATGACACCCAAGTGCAAGTGATCTCTCTGACTGCCAGGCTGTCTAGCCAATGTGGAAACAACTGCTGAATTTTTGCTTCACTTAAAATTAGGACTATATTGGCGTCAGCAGGAATCACAAACTTTCAAGGGCAGAGCATAAACTTGCTGCACAGGTTCCACCATGTACCTGATGCCACTTTGTTTTAGCCACTACTAAATTTATGCATGCTGGATAGCAAGTGACTCTCTCGTGAAAAGGATCAAGTTTGGCAAAATTCAGCCAATTTTGAATGCTCAAGACTGAGCTTAAATAGGCCCTCTGATTTCTTAAAAGAAGTCTTAGGAATGAAAAGGATGTTTCAGCAGAGAAGATGATCCAGTTTTGATAGCACTTGCTTCACTGAGCACACTTAAGCAGAAAATTTAATCAATCCATTTAACATAAAGTGACGGTTTGCCTGCACATGCAGAATTGAAAGCACTATTTTTAGGCTCGAGTGCTAGAACTTCAACCTGACAATGAAAAACATCACAGTGATTTAATGACCACATCATTTTGGCCAACCCAGCAGTTTGCTGACATTCTGTCTGTAAAAGCAAAGCAGATGCTCCTAGGCTTTCTTGTAATGATTTTTAAAACCAGAGGTTTTAAGTGTACCACATGGCAGACTTCAGGCCCAGGACTGAAAGGAAAAGACAGCTTTACAAACCCCACCTCAATGACTGTGGACGTAGTCAGGAAACGATTGCAAAAGCTAGCACAAAGGACACACAGTATTTGGTCAGGAAGGAAGGAGATACCGGAGGATACAAGAAGGGAAAAGGCAGGTGAGAAACAGTGGAAACTGGCATGGAAGAAGAATACAGAATAAAAGAGGGGAAACTGGAAAGGAGGAAAAACACTAAGGAGAATTAGCTTGAAGAGCGAGAGCTCCAGCAGAGAGAGTGCACGTGCGCAGCAGCTTTGCCTGTGAATATCAGAGGCAGAACATCTCAGAACCAGCAGGCGAAGAGTTTTTTGAGACCAGTTACCATACCTGTATGCTCTTCAAAGCCACCCAGCATAGCACAGCAAACAGCAATCCTGCCAAGCCTCAAAACACCGATCTGCCACTGCCCTATATATGGTGCAGTATGTCCCCTCCAGGGTGACACTGCAGGCAGTTTTTGTACAGCCCAAAGAAGATGTCAGAGAGATCCCTCAGGAAGAGGATTTGCTACAACCATACACTGCACCATACAGATTTCACCAGGGCCCTGAAGCCACCATTCCTCCAAAGATGTAAAGAAAGCCAAATTTTTAAGCCTCCCTCCTCCCCTCCATAAGGGCAGTAAGTTCTGAGAATGGGTTTGCTGGGTCCTGGTGCACTCCAGAAGGTGCCAGCAATCTTGTGATCCAGCATCTTTCCAATAAAAATCAAGGAGCTTTTCGTGAGACTCTTGCTCTGTTCTCATCCCTCCTGATCTTGGTCCACAGGGACAAAGCAACATTCAATCGCCAGCACTGCTCCATGTTACAAAGCATCACACAACAGCCAGAGATCACCTCCCTTGCTGAGCACAAAACGTTCTTAAGCCAGAGCTAGCTGGCACAAAGTTCAACCAGATCTCTTCCCGTCTATGACAGGACAGCTTGAGATGTCTCAGACCACGCCAGCTATTTGGCTGGAAGATGTAGGGATGTTGTCTCCTGATGAAAGCCACATCCTGCCCTGGGGGACAGTCAGCTGAAACATAGCTTCAGCTCTCATGAGAGAAAGCTGTGAAGAAGTGTGGACAAAGGAGTTTGTCCTGACAACACCTTGTACTCTGAGGAACACCCTGGTTCAGGTGTTCCCAGCAGGCCTAAGAGCTCTCTGCAGATCTGCCAGAAGGGAAGGGCAGGACAGAAGGCTGAGTGACAGCTAGCAGGGACCTTCTTGCTTCCAGGATACAGGACCAAGCTGTAAGTCCATAGAGGGAGATCTTTGCATCTTCTAATGAGGTCCCAGAGGAAATTGCTGTGACTGTCTTTTGGGAGATACATGAGATTATTCTGCAGGTAGCAGACTGGCTGAAATGCCACGGTTTGAAGGCTTTTGAGAGCTCTAAGCCATCAGGTGGCTTTGGACTAAGGGGCTCAGTGTCTTTGAAGAGAATTATTTTGGCAGGAAGCTTTGTAAGAAGGGACAAATTGAAGACCCAAAGGCATGTCCCAAAGAACTGACTGGTGATCAGAGACCTCACAACTATCAGGTACACTGCAAGAAGTCCGTGGGGAATACTGTAACTGTAAAGTTCCCACAAAGCTCCTAGCAACAACTCTGGGTTCAAAGTGGAAATAATCACCAAGCCGCAGACACAGATAGTTAAAACTCCTCGGAGAGAAAACTGCAAAACGCTTTCATGCTGCAGCACAACAAATGACAGGACCCCTTTTTCAAGAAGAAAACGCTACTTTGCCGACAGCAGGTTTATTACGTGCAATTAAGAGCAAAAATTAGTGTAAGGTGGGCTGCTAACATCATCACTCAAATCCTTCCTCGGAGGTATGCTGTAGTATAATAGAATTTCTCAAACCCAAGGTAGGAAAGGCAGGCAGTCTCCTCTGCATGAAGATTAGCTAAAACAATGGCTTAATCTTTCTTTTGGACTGCTTAAATCCATGCTTCTCTTCAAGAATCCAGAAGGCAAAGCTAAATGCAGATAAGGTCACTGTCAGCATAGGCAGGACCAGTGAAAAAAAAGCCACAAACCCTTGAAACTGTCTCTATTAATTATAAATCACTGAAAAGTGTTCAGCCAGTTAAGGTGGTGCAGATTATAGATGGCACAGAGAAATAGCAGAGAGGCCTTTCCTGGCTGCCAGCAGAGTTGTTTGAGTTCATATCGAAAAGTTACAGAAAGGGACAAGCTGGAGCCTCTTGGCCATGACCAGCCAGTCACAAAGAGGTTTAGCAGCCCCTCTGATTTCCCACCTTAACCAGCGGGAGTGGATAGTAGCAAGCTCATACAGCAGCTCCAGTCATTGAAGGATGAGACACCATCGTCAAACCAAAAGTGAGAAAGATCCAAGTCCACCAGGAACAAAAGGAGATAGACTTAGTTGAACTTGGTCATGAACAGAGACTACCAGCCCACAATCGCTCCCCATCTAAATGAGTGGGGCACGTAAAAAGGAGGCATGTTGCCTAAACTTTACAGAAAGCTGAAGAATATTCCCAAGGTCACATGAGGAGCTGGTGGAACAGCAGAGAAATAAAACCAAACCTCTGACCCATTTCCAGTCTTAACCCCCAAATCATCCTTTGTCTCCTCCGCAAAGGCTCAGCTGAGCAGACCCAAGATCATTTGCAAGCTCTAAATAGAGTATAGAGAATGGAAAATAACTTTCAGCACTGACAATATTGTCCCTATTTAGCTAACAAGTATTGGTTTTTTCCTCAGCCACTCGAATGCAGATGAAAGCAGTACAGATTTTGTTCTTTTGTTTAATTCCCTGAATCCAATCAGTGTTACTGATGCTATCATCAGACTCTGAGGACTGATTACCCATGTGCTATTTAAAGTCAGAGAGGTGCTTACATCTCATTTTATTTGGGACTAGTGGGAATTGTAGGTTATGCAGGAAGTTTTAACTTTTTTTTTTTACTTTTTTTTTTGTTGTTGACAAAGCTCTCCCATGTGAAGGGACAGATCTCTGAAAAAACAAGCTGTTCTCAGAGCAAGAGAACAGATGATGCCTTGTTCTCCTACAGATATATCCCTTTTATACACAAGTGCAGAAACCCTGCTTCTACTTTTGCTACATTTCCATATCTCCATGAAATTTTGGAAGAACTATTATCTTCCATGAATCACCTTATAAAGCTCTTTCCCTGTCATTTCAAGCTGAAGGAGCTCAAATGGTCATAAACAAGCTACAGCTGAAGTTTTTTCCACCTATGACTGAGAAAAATAGAAAGCAGTGGGGGAACAATTAGTCTACATATAATTTATTCCCTCACTGTATGTAGATCTTCCCTCTCGCAGTTCAGATGCAATGAGCACTCAAGCATTTGCCTGCAGTCTCACCAGTTGTCCACAGCTGTTATGAAGATGAGCCATCTTGACTGAGGTGACAAATGAAGATGGTAAGCAAAAAGCCCCAGAGTTTGCAGGCAGGCAGCTCACAAGGTGTCACCCCAAGCCTCACAGCTGTATAGCTGAAGGCAGGAGCAAACTCTGGAGATTTTTACCATCTTTACAATTCTTTGCCTTTAAAGCCATCCCATTTGAAAAATCTGTTCTGCCTGCTCACACAAAGCAGAACCTCATTTGGAGCTTTCTGCTTTAGCTCAGCTTTGGTTTTGTGTTGCCAAATTGAAGACATCTAGTCTTGATGTCAAGATTGCAAGTGATAGAGGATTACAAACCGGGCAGGTACATCTGCAACATACATATCCACCTGGTATCCACCATAGCCTATATAGGCTCGTGTACCAGCCGTATCTGCTGTCTCTCTGCAAGAATCTTCTCCAAAATCAGGTACAGCAGTACATGTATCTCTTGAAATGCCTGCTAGTCCGTTTCTCACTTCCAGTCAAGGGTACGATCACAGACAGGGTCATCCTGTAAGTAAATAGGTTAAGCCCAACAGACAGCTATCCCTGCTGCTGCAGCAGCACTCCTGCATTTCTGCAACATCCTTAAGAAACATGAATATGAACCAGAGCAGTAGCAGCAGAGAGCCATCTAAATTCTATGTCCGTCGCCACACTTCTTTCCCACAGTTGTAAATCTATTATCAAACATATTCTCAGACACAATCTGGGACACGTGCCTGATGCACATGGTATCAGGCTATAAATAGTCAGATATAGAAAATCATACCAGATATACTGAAGATTATTTGATTACGCTGGGACTCTGCCCTGCTGAACAGCCTGTGATCAGCAGAGACACCTTGTAGAAGCTGGCTCAGATCGGCACAACCATCTCCTGGGAGCAGAGAGATGCTGAAAGAATGCAGTTATACTCTGTGCCCTTGTAGTCTTACCGTTTTTTAGCCCACATGACCAAGGTATTTCTAGTAAGTGGAAAATTCCTGTAAGCAATAATTGAAGAGTGTAGAGCCTACTGAAAAGTCCAGTAAAGCCTATATGAATTTTCAGTGGTGTTTTTTACTGGTCCCTGCTGGTTTTATTTGGGGATTCATGAGTAAGCAGACACTTGCTGCTTCATTCAAAAAATACTTGGCTGGCAAGCCTCCAGTGGGGACCATTTGAGCATTTGCAGTGGGACTTCCTAGAAGGCAGGCAGGCAGCAATAGAAGGTCAAACTACTCTAAATACACATTATTTTCACCTTATCCAGTATCTCTGTACAACCCACGGACTCTGCAAAACGTTTAGCATCAGGGAAGCTGAATTACTCTTTTAGAGCTGCCACATCTCATACTCTAGGCATGAAATTGGTGCACATTCTCACAGCAAGGCAGCAATGGGTCCTGCATTGCTGAAGTGACATGCAAGGCATTTCAGGCCACACGAGTCCCAGCCTCACCAGGGCAGCGGAGAACAGGACAGCAAACACTGAGTAGATTTGTTTAAATGCAGACAAATCTGAGCACATGCACTGAACCCACTCCTGTATACCACACCTGTGTGCTCATCTTCCAAGAAACACTGAAAGACAGCAGGCTGGATTCTCCAGTGCTTTGTTTGGCATTGTCACCTAGACCCTTACAAACTTTTCTTCAGATTAGACTCTCTGGAGCACTTTAACCCTACTTTGTTCAGATGTGACAGGTTTTGCGAACCACAGGTTAACAGTCAGACCCAAAGACTCAAGAAACTAGTTTGAATTCAGGGCAGAAAAGGAGCATTCAGAGCATTCAAAACCTGTGTTTGAAGTCCAGAGTGAAACTCCCAGCATGGAGCCATTCCCTGCTGCAGCTGACAGGGCAGCAAGCTCCCTGCCTGCAAACAAGATAAATTATATATAAACCAAACCACCTGCTGTGAATATCCGAGAGCTGTTGTGACTGGTGCTACCACAGTCATTGTTGGGTTGCTCAGCTCAGCTGAGCTGCTGGCTTGCCGCAGCGGTGACTGCACTGGAACACAGTCAAGATGAGCTGCAGCAGCTTGTGCATATTTTCCACATCCAGCCCAGCCAGGCTGCAGGGATCTGCCTCATGCTCTAGGGACAGTTTGACAAGGCACTGGTTTTGGCAGAAAAGCCAGTTTCAAGTGCTTTCGTCCCTTCCCTTCGCTTCCTATACATTTATTCATGCCACGCTCTCCCTTCCGACCGCTTCCTCCTTTCAGCTGCACCACGCTTGTGGGCCTGTTTCATTAACTGGATCGCTGAACTGATCAGGTTTCAAACAGCGCCAAGCCCAAGCAGAGAGCTGCTTCCGAGAGACAAGACCGGATTGCCCCTCCAAAGGGCTGGAGCGGCAGAGGCAGCACCACAAAACGCCCAGGAAGGTTTGAGGGTATTGTTTCCTCTGTTTGAGTTACCCAGGTCACCAAAAAGCCATCTCTGAGGCACTAAGTCATGTTTACACCACATTGTGTAGATACTGTGTACTACCCAGCCAAGGCAGAAGTACCGCCTCTTGCTTCCCAGCTGGGAGGAGACCTATTCTGAGTGCATCTCCTGCCTGAACCCTCAGTCAGCCCAGTGACCCGACACTCACATTTGAACTGTGCCGCGATGCAAAGCTCATGAGGCCCAGCCCTCAGCAATCCAAGGCTGAACTGTTCTCCGGTTCACAAACAGTTCTTTGAAAGCTACTTGCATCCAGCTGGCCACACGCAATCTTGAAAGCGTGCAACGTAGCTGAAGAGGAAAAAAAAATTAAAAAAAAATCCTTGATCCACGTATGCATCTTATCTGCTTACAAAGGAAGGGAGAAAAGCATTGGTAACTGATTAAAATACCTTGAAGACACACAGTCGTCATGAGGCAAGGTTCCTCTGCAGTCACAGGGCCTCCTTATGACTAAAACACAGAATTATTGTTTGACTTGAGCCATTCAAAAGGAGCACAGCATCGTTGTGATATGGTTCCCTTGTCTTTTCCAAGCTCTGCTAAATAACTAATTCCTCAGCAGAACACGAGAGATGAAGAATGCAAACATGAGGCACAAAACAGATAGCCCTAACAGCTTCTCCCAACACAGCATTCAACTTGCTCCTCAGAGAGCAAACAAATTGAGCTCCCAGTTTTACTTAACCCCACACAAAGCAGCATGAGCTGTGCTACAGCACTGGCTTCAAACAGGTCCCTTCCAGGCACACGTTCTGAATCCAGAGGAGTGCCGCTGTGCCCAAATGTCCCGCTGAATTTTTAGCAGCCCCATCATCCTCCCCATTAATCACACTTACCAGTGAAATCCCAACTCAGGTAGTGAATCTAAAAGCCAGCAACTGTCCCTTCTTCGGAGGAGGTAATTTTCAGGGCTTTCAGGATACCCGGGAAAGTCTTGAAAACAAGATGCCCTCATTCAGAAGCAGGGACACCATACCCAAAGCTGATGCAGTTAGGTTAATCCCAGCAAAATATTAAAGCAAATGACCTTACAAAAGAAAATGGCAGATTCCTCCTCTGGCTGCGATTTCACTCAACATCGCTCATTATCTGCTCCCACCTTCACCTCTACTTGAGAGAAGCGATCACAGGCAAAGCGATGAGATGTCCACGACAACCTCATGAGTCACTGTCATTAAGGATCATGCCACAGCCATCGCCCTCGTGTGCCAACCATCTGACGACGAAAGCACCTCTCTCCTCAAGCTGATATGGCTCTGCTGACCACGTGTGCGTACACAGGCAGGTTCAAATCAGAGACAACGTCCCTAATCAAATCCAGGTCAGCTCTGCTGTGAAGAAAAGTCGCTCATCTGTAAAATGATTTTAAAGCACCACTCACACTGCTCAGAACAAGCCCTGGCATGAACAAGGAGAGCACCAGCCCCAGGAAACCCAGCCCCTCTCCCCAGGCCCCTACACAGCCACTCCTGCACACAAGACCCGTTCCTGCCTCCACATGGATGGTATCAATCTTTGTGCTATAATCCTTCAGAAACTTCAGGAACAACAGGATTCTTATTCTTCCTGGAGAGAAATATGACCCACCTGCTTTTCCATAGCATCACTATTTCTTCACCACACATGCATGCAACCCACAAAAAGCCTGAGCACATAAAACCAACGGGGAAATAACTGTGATAGAATAAAACAAACAATCTCGGAAAACCAGAAGTGCTTTTCCCAAGAGAAATCCTACTTTTCTGCAGTTTTGTCTCCTGCAATTATTTAGCTTTGGTATCCAAGATGATGTGAACTCAGACTGAAGCATTTCTTGTCATGAGAAAGTGGATAAGGACTATCTGCTTGTTGTCCCTCTGATGCCTAATAACGGTTGAGCTCACACTGTGGACTTTCCCAGAGCCGGGTGCTGAGGACTTCTCTCCTTACCTGCCTGCTGTATGCACTACCGGCAAAAAGACAGTCCCTTTGAATTTGGAATCTCAGTTGAATTCAGATTGACGAGATTCAAAATTCTGAAGAAGATGAGCCGAGCACCACACACACACACGTGCAATGACAGCACCATTACTTCCTCATATCCTGAGACAGTGAGGTTGAAAAGTATTATTGCAACTAGTCTCTGAAATACATGAATGAACAGCCAGAAGTGTACAGAACGAGATTCCAAAGAAATTCCGTGTGAAAGGGTTCATAAAGGCCAAACCAGCATCTATTAACAACAAAATGAACTTCTGCAAACCAACATCAGGTGGCTTCCACCATCCCTAAACCTCGGAGGCATGTGTCAGAATTGGCCTCCATCTTCTTATCATCTGGCAGCAGTGAAAGAGGAGGGGGGGAAAGGGACTGACATTACTGATGCAACATTGCTGGTCTTGGAGTAAAAATATTCATTAGTCTCAAGAGAGAAGTTGAAGCTGGCACGTAAAACAGGATTTTCTGTCCCCTGGAGAATCCCAAAGCAGCAAGCAGTATCGAACTCATTCGGCAACATTCCTTATTTGAGATAAGTCCATTTTTTAATAAGTTGCTAATCTTCTGCAAGCAAAGCTTGCTTTTAGGGAGAGGTACTGTCTTTCATCAGCCAAATTGAATATCGTCATTAAATCTGACACTTCAGCAATGCCAGCTACTAAGGGCCAGGGTTATTTTTAAAAAGTAGCATTAACCAGGAGAAGTTTCTCCAGCAAACCACAGATGCCTTCAGGTAAAGTAGCTCACTGCAAAGAACAAATCCAGCTGGAAGAGTTTCTGTGTTTCAGAGTATTAGTCTTCCTTTCTGATCAATTAGTTTCTTAAAGGCTTAGTGAAATTTTATTTTTTAAATTGCCCGCAAAGAATTTTCTGGCTTTACTGTGTTCATAATATGTTTGTGCAGCTCAGCAAAGCCTATGTCCCATTCCCTAAATTAATAGGTTGTATGCTTTCTTTCTAAGGGCAACAAATTGAATTAAACTGTCTGGGGAGCTGTATTCTCTTGAGAATTCTCATTGGGGATTTAATTTGAAATACTGATTTTTTTGCAAGTAGCTCTCAATGCTTTTGTTAGAAGTTGAAGAGAGAAGCTACATTCTGGAGATAGAAATTCACAGGCTAATTTGAGCACAATTCTGAAAACCAAGCGTTTTTTTTAAAAATGAAGGGAAAAAGTCTGGTTCAAACACTTGGTAGGGGAGCCCCCATAGGCAGAATTGCCTGGTCTTGGTTATGTTGGTTAGCTTAGATGATGTCTACCTCAGTTTAAAATCTCCAGGACAGATCAAGCCTTATGAGGAGCGGCTGAGGGAACTGGGGTTGTTTAGTCTGGAGCAAAGGAAGCTGACAGGAGACCTTATCGCTCTCTACAACTACCTGAAAGGAGGTTGTAGCGAGGTGGGTGTTGGTCTCTTCTCCCAGGTAAGAAGTGACAGGACGAGAGGAAACGGCCTCAAGTTGCGCCCGGGGAGGTTTAGATTGGATATTAGGAAAAATTTCTTCACCGAGAGGGTTATCAAGCATTGGAACAGGCTGCCCAGGGAAGTGGTGGAGTCCCCATCCCTGGAGGTATTTAAAAGATGGGTAGACATGATGCTTAGGGACATGGTTTAGTGGTGGACTTGGCAGTGTTAGGTTAATGGTTGGACTCAATGATCTTAAAGGTCTTTTCCAACCTAAATGATTCTATGACCATTACTAGTGCTAGTTTGTACTGGTAAGAAAATTATTAATAAGAAAATATCTGCTATAAGAATCTGGGAATTCCTCCACAATGAAGATGACCTAGCACACAGGTCCCACCCATGGGGGGGTTAGCATAGTCCATCAAACAATTAATAATCTGAATGCTGCCCCTTTGCCAAGGGGTAACTGAAGCCCAGAGGTTTTTCACTGATGCTTCCCACTGGAGGAGAGATGAAGACCCCCGATAACCTCTGAAGTTTCCTTACAGCTGCCTCAAATGAGATGACTGACAGCGTGAAGGACCATTTCTTCTACCAGACATCGGGGCCCAGTAACAGCACCTGCTCTTAAGAGCTGATTGCAATTAGAAACCAAGTCAAAGGAGAAAAAACAGTCTATAGACAAGGGAGGACGGAAACCACAATCTCCAGCATTACACAGTCATGGTCCTTAAACAATACCAGTGCTGTACAACCACCACAGACATTTCCTTTGCAATGGATTCGCCTGTGCTCTGCTAATCCAGAACTGGCCTCTTTAGCAGCTGGCAGTAAAAAGAAAGTGCCAAGTCATCTATTTCCACATTTGGGAATGATGAAAGGCACTTGAAAATGCTCAGCACTTCTGCAATAATTATAACAAGCACAGTACTTGTTTTGGGAAAGTATAATGTATTCTGGTGAGCAGAATCACATCAAAGAGGAAGCTTTCAGACACTTCAAGGAGCAGAATATGAAGACATACATAGGGAGATATAATTATCACCACAGTCACAAGTCCCTCTTAGACAAGGATGATAGGAAGGAGAAGCAGATGAGTGAAGCGTAGTGGACATATAGCTGAGGCTCTAAGTTGGTGTAACGTAAGTTCTCATTACCTGAATACAGTGCAAGTTGGGCTGGTACTGCAGCAGTGCTGCTCACTTTGCATGATTTTTCTACCTGAGGATGAGCTACAGCTGTTCAAAAAACCCAATCCTTCTCTTGGGACAGTGCTCCACAGCTGTCTGCTTCTTCTAAAGGGCTCAAAGCTGGTCAGCAGCTCCAGCACAACTAATCACAGCCTTCTCAAACCCCTGTTTCCTCCCCCCAACCTCCATTTTGCTACACCTGGCTGTTTGGGCATCTGTGCACGTCTGTCTGAAAGATGTCTCCACCCCATCACCTAATGATGTGAGTGCATGTGAGAAGTCATGTCTGCAATTTGCCTCTGTCTATAGCCCCAGGCTGGCCCATTGCAAGGGAAAGGTGGCTGAGATCAGTAGAAAAAACAAAGGGATTCAGCTAACATAGCTGCTGGCTAAGCCACGTTTGGGAAGTTTAGCCAAGTCTTTGTTGTTTAATTGGCAACCAAACTGGGGACTTAGTTTAATCAGTTCAGCCTCATCATCAACAACTGCTCAGAAATCTCATGTGAAGTAACATACAGCATATCCTAGTCACAGATGCAAGGTGGATTTACACAAAAAATTACTTTTCTTTCAGTTTTGGGAGAATCTAGGAAATAGGAGGATATGGCCTCATTTGGAGGTAGGGGAAAGAAAAAAATCTGGTGCACCTGGGGGGAAAAAAAAAAGTAACACAAAACTAAACTGCATTTGAAAATCTCACTTTTTTTTTTTTTTTTTTCTCTTTTTTTTTTT